>VZQC01012418.1:1588065-1646087 GCA_009823505.1 Rhizomys pruinosus | reverse complement strand
CCGACGCCCACTTCTGACCTCCGCAGCATTGCACGACACGGGTGCACAGACTTGCATGCAGACAATACATTCGTACACATACAGAAATAAATAAAAAATTAATAAAAAAAAATTAAAAAAAAAAAGCCTCTCTGATGAGAGTTGAGAGGGGATAACAATAAGTCATTAAGAGTCGGTTTAATACTATATCCATTTAGCAGGATAATGGTAGGATCTCTCCTAAGGTCTGTGACCTGTCTGGTCACAGGTTCTTGACTGTAATAACAGTTCCATTTCGAGGAGCTTAAATCAGAAAGTGTTTGGTTACTCACACATTTGAGCCACTATTGCACAGTGGGCCTGCTGTGCTGGGACAGTTGTTAATGTGGTTATAGGGTCCACAGCTGGGTAAGAATGATGATTACTTTTTTTCCTGCTTCCTCCATTCTGCTTCTGAGGCTTTTTCCCATTCTTTCCTTTTGATTGGATAAATGTTCAATTTCCTTTTTCATTTCATCTTGTGATTTCTTTAGTATTTCCATTTCCTTTTGGAGCTTCTCAGTCTTTTCTTGTAGTTCATTGGTTCCTTTTTTCATTTCAGCATGGAATCTTTTCAGTGTTTCCACTTCCTTCCAGAGTTTGTCATTTTGTCCCTCTAGCTCTTTCTGGAGTCTGTCATTTTCTCCTTTTACTTCTTTCCAAAGTTTGTCCTTGTCTCCCTCTAGATCCTTTCTGAGTTTTTCATTCTCTCCCCTTAGTTTTATGATTTCTTTGAATATATCTGTGATTGTTATTTTGGGATCCCTCATTTGTGGATGCTAGCACCCAGCACTGAGTTTTGTAAGGCAAACTGAGAAACATCAATGTTATATACCCCTTTCCCTGAAAGCAGCTATGCTCTCATAATGTAAATCCCTTAACAAGCTCTAGAATTAACCCACCACTTATTTTGAGACTTCGTAATCTTGCTATATGGGTGGGGGATATGTAGGCATATTTTAGAGTAATATAAATTTAAAAAGAAAAAAATGTGAATCCTGAAATATGATATGGAAATAACAAGCAGTTTGTGTATAGACGATATAATTTTAGTATAAGCGTGATGTTGAAGTGGTACAGATTGGAGGGAAATAAAACAGCAGAGAAACTAGGACAGGGAACAAACTGAAACAGTTAAGTTCCCCCAAGAACAATAATCCTCTGCTTTGGGGACTTCGAAAATAATCAGAAAAAGATACAGGGAAGGAATGTCAGGATGCATGAACTCGGGTGGGGTGGGGGGCATGGAAGGGGAGATGAATCTAGATTGGAATGAGAAATGATGTATGAAATGCACAAAACTTCAATAGAAATGTTAAAAAAAAGTTGCTTCTACTCAGCCACTCATTTATACAATAACTATTTTGAGGAACCATCATATCTTGTTTCTAAGAGCTAACTGTAAACAGATGTTAATTGAAATTATTCTCTAGTACTCTCAAACTATGCCCTAAAGAAAAGAAGGGTGCTTTCCATGGTGCTTAGGGAGGTTGTAGGAATAGCGGGAATTTCTTTTTGGTGGCTTATATAACTGGATGATTTAGGAACTTCAGAAATCTTACAGTTATTATTCCACTTTTATCTTAATCATTAAGTACATATTTGTGAATTTAGAGCAACAAGCAACTTAGATGGAAGTTGATTGTTTAGCTTCTTATTTATGATCATATAAAGTATATACAATTTTCAGCCACTTAAAAACCTTCAGTGAAGGGGCTGGAGAGACAGCACAGCAGTTAAGAGTACCGGCTTCTTGCTGGAGAGATGGCTTAGCAGTTAAGAGCGCCGATCGCTCTTACAGAGGACCTGGGTTCGATCCCCAGCACCCACATGGTGGCTGAGAACCGTCTGAAACTCCAATTCCAGGAGAACTCCAGTTCCAGGGGAATCCAACACCCTCTTCTGACCTCCGCGGCATTGCATGACACGGGTGCACAAACTTGCATGCAGACAGTACATTCATACACATACAGAAATAAATAAAATTAATTAAAAAATAAAAAAAAGAGTACCAGCTTCTCTTTCAAAAGACTTGGGCTCAAATCCCAGCACATGCATGGTGGCTAAGAGCCTCTGTAATTCCAGTTACAGCAGATATGGTACCCTCTTCTGGCTTCTGTGGGCACTGCATGACACAGATGCACTTACCTACATGCAGACGTATAACAGATATACACATAAAAAATAAGAATTTAAAATTAAAAAAACCTTCGGTTAGCTGGTTAGCCATGGTGGACATGGTAAGTGAGATCAGGGAAAACTCGGGATGACAACTGGTACAATAACTCTTATACATGTATGTGTGCTAATGCTATAAATTAAAAAGTAGAAAGTGTTTAGTACTTAAGCAAAATTTACAGCCTTAAACCGATGGCCTTCAACTCTTCCTTATTTTCAAATATTTTATAATAGAGAATACTATGAGATATTTCATATTAAAATGAGAAGGTGATACTTTTTGGTGCCTGTACCAGTCAAATACTTAATGCTAGCTGGATTACATGACAAGTACCTTTGAAGAGTTTTCAGTCTAGTCCTTAAAGAACAGACAGGTGATGCTTCTTATCAATGTAGGTGTGCTTTGAGTTGCTTTTATAAGAGCAATAAACTTTGACTAAACTTTTGTAACAGATCTCTAGCTCCATTTTCTTTATTATTTATATCATGCTTCTTTAAGGGGACAAAGTAGTTCTATGTGTGAAAATAACAAGGAAAACAAAAATGAATTGACGTACATAGATTTGAATACCTCTGTATTCTCAGCACGAGGAAGTAACTAACTGAGGTGACAATGTGTCACATAATATAAATAAAAATGTGTTTAATCTACTTTGATTTTTATTCTATTTGGATAAGTAGCATTTAAATTAGATTAGGAGGGGGAAAAATCCTGAGCATGCCTAGTAAAAATGAAGGGACAGGTATTATAGTAGGAAGCACTAAGGATATTTGCATAAATAACAATCATTGGAAGGTTCTACATAAACTTAAGGAACATATTCTCACCATCATTAAGTGAGCTATTATTGTAGCTACACACACAGTAGCATCTCCTGCATACCTTACTGTGGACTTAGGAATGGAAATATGTTTAGGAGGCCAGCTTCTTGGTTCTCAGCATTTTTACTTAGTATATCTATCACCTGAAATTTCTGATGAGAGCTATAGATTTTCCAGCTTAACTTCCTCATCACAGGAGGATCTTTACAACTCTCTAGATTGAAGAATCCCATTTGTGTTCTTACTTAGGGTTAATAGAACTATTAAGAAGCTGACAATTATTCTGTATAGCCACAATTTGATACCATAGCCTCAAAACTTGTCATAAGTAAATGATAATTTGTGTAGCTTTGACAATTATTTCTTTAAGCATATTCTCTTTCATCCATAGGTGTTTTATTTTAATGGATTGGTTTTCTTGCTACTAGTGCTTACAAAATATCATAGTTACCACATTCTCTTGTTTTCTATGCATTTTAAGTTACTGAAATGGGACATTTAAAATTCACACACCATACTTTCTGTAGTGGATAAGTGCATAAAATTGTAATTGATAGTAAAAATATAGAACCTTAAGCAAAGCTCTACAGCTTCAAAAAGATCAAACTGTGTAGAAATTCATTGAGACTTATAGAGTTTCAAAGGTGAGGGAAGTGTTTGAGTAGCTATATGTAAATTTTTGCTAGCCTGTTATAATAAAGTGATTTTAATCCTCCTTTTATTATTTTGAATTGTGTGTGTGCATGCATGTGTCTGCCAAGAACAGATGCATTGGATCCTCTGAAGCTGGATCTACAAGAAGATGTGAACTACCTGATCTGGGAACCAAACTCTGGTCCTCTGGAAGAACTGCAAGTTCTGTTAACTCTGAGCCACCTTTACAGCCCCACAATAAAGTGATTTTACATTAAAAGATTCACTTGCAAGGTAAAAGTGCAATTAAATATTAAAACATGAGAAAAGTCTAACACCCTCTTTTTGGTCTCCTCAGTATAGCAGGCACATGATGCACTTACCGACATGCACACAAAACACTCATAATCATAAAATAAATATAAATAAAAATTAAATAGTAATTTTCTTAAAGCAGGAGTGGCTATATTATTGTTGTGGGTAGCTTCATTTGTCAACTAAACACACCTGAGAAGAAGGAACCTCAATTAGAACATGTTCTCTATTGCATTGGCCTACGGCCATGTATGTGAGGCATTTTTAAGTGCTTGTTGATATAGAGAGGGCCCAGACCATTGTAGGCACTGGCACTCTTGAGCAAGGGGTCCTGAGTTTTAATGAGGACAGCAAGTCAGTAAGCACCTTTCCTCTCTGGTCTGTGTTTCAATTCTTGCCTCCAGGTTCCCACATTGAGTTCCAGCCCTGCCTTTCCTGAGTGTAAGATTGTGACTTAGGAGTTGTAAGCTGAAGTAAACCCTTTCTTTGCCAAGTTGGTGTTGGTCAGTGCTTTATCACAGGAATAGAAAAGTAACTAGAATAATTATATTAGTGCAGACATCAAGACACAAGAGAAAAAAATCATATGATTTAACCCAGAAAGGGACCATGAGGGAGGGAGAGGAGATCTAGAGAGGGAGACACCAAGACATAGATAGATATTATCAAAGGGGAGATGGGAAAATGGGGGGAGCCTTAACTGAGGTGAGGGGAAGGCTAATTCAAAGTTAGAGAAAGGAGAAATAAATAGTACAAAATATGTCTGAAAATAACACAGGACAATGTATTACTTTATAAGTGTACTTACTCTACATATAAAATATATGTGTGTACACATGTTTGTGTGTGTGCATATGTGTATATAAATGTAGGCTAACAAAATCTCCAGTGCCGTGTAAGGCAATACTGTCTTTGAGTTGTTGGTCATTGTCTCTTGGAAACTCCACAAATAATGCAGGCTATTGCCATAGCATTTGGTTAATCCCAGAACTTGAAGTTGAGACCCTACTGCTAAATGCAGCAAACACTTTGTACAAGAGTCTTTGAGAAATTGAGCTGAGACTGACCTAGAAACCTCCCAGAGGATCAGCTCTCTTAGTATTGGAAGAAGCAAGCTGCCAAGGGAGAAAAGCAGTTGATAATCCTACCTGGCCCTGAAATCCATGAATCACAACAATGACCAGCCTAGAAAAGTATCCCTACTGGTGCAATAGTGGTACTTTTACCTTGAGAGAAATCAACAGCTTTCAAATTGGGCTGAAAACTCTCTCAGTAGTAAGGAATTGGTGCCTGGCATAAAATTGGACAAATACCCATGATTAGGCCAATCATAAACTCTAGAAGAGAACCTACTAACCTACTATGGACACTTTCCTAAACCCATATAATTTTTTAATATATTTTAAATAGTTACCCTTATATCCACTGATAAATAAATGTAGTTTTCAATGCTTGTAAAAGAAACTTCTTTTTTTTTACAACTGATGAATACTATTACAAAGTTCCACATCTGGTTAAAATGCAGAGAATAGTAACTATGGGTGCCCAGACCCAACTGATACATCATCTATAATGAAACCCCTATATCAAAAACTTAGAAAAGAGGGCAAAAAGATTGTGAGAACCATAGCACCAGCATAGCTTCTGCTACATAATATCTTCTATACAGGACAGAAAAGTTGTAGCTGCTAAGTCTCAACAATATGTTTGTTTATACAAGACTTCCACTATGACAGCAGCTTCTGACATGCCGATGAAGATGAAGGAAATTTCAAACGATCCCATGCCTAGATGAAAAGCTATAGACAGTCAATGGCTTCTGAGGGAGGGAGAATCAGATGTTTCCAGGGATAGGATACCTGATACTTGGTAAGCTATCCATCCAACCTGAAGAAGTGCGACCTAAGCAAACCAAATATAATCAGTATATTATAAATAATATAAACACATAACAATAATGATCAAAGTAGAGACCATGAAATTGAGAAGGGTATTGTAGAAAGAGTGGGGGGGAGAGGTATAAATGATGTAAATATGTTGCACATATATAAAATTCTCAACAACTTAAATGTTAATAAAGGCTGACTATAAAGTTTATAAGGGGCTGGGAAGAGAAGAGAATGAGGAGGGCTTGGGGGAAGGTTGAAAACATGTACTATCTCTGTGAGTTCAAGGCCAGCCTGGTCTAAATGGTGAGCTCCAGGCCAGCTGGAACTAAAGGGAGACCCTGTCTCAAAAAAAGACCAAAAAAAAAAATTCCCGTTAGGGGATTGGGGTTACGGCTCAGTGGTAGAGTGCTTGCTGAGCATTTGCAAGGTCTTGGGTTCCATCCCAGTTTTCTATAGTCTGATGACTTATTTCTTGATAGGTACCTTCTTCAGTTCCAGAATCTACTGGAGACCAATTGCTTTTGGGCTAGTGAATGTTAGGCACTACAGTTTACAAACAAGTATACAATTTTGACTACAAACCTCAAAGTAGAGTAATCCCAAAGGTGATAGAAGACATTGGAAACACTCATTGTTATGTGACCCCCCCCAATAAAAACATTACTCATGTGCTTGAAAAAAAAAAAGAAAACATGTACTATGTGACAATTAGGTAATAACAAAAAGTTCTGATGTGGTATTGCATAAGATATTGACTATATAAAACAATACAGTATTGTTCATTTCAAAAACCTATAATGGATTTTGAAAAATTTCTTCATAAACTCAGTTTTAAATGTTTTTGGTATTAGATATCTTTAAACTGATTTAAACATTTTGAACTGCATTCCTATGTGGAAACAGCATGTGAAACTACTATAATGTATATAGTATTTATGTTTTTACATATCAGTTAATTTAACTAAAATAAAATTGAAGGTGAGGTTAAGGAATCTGGAACAGTTACATTATCATTAGTCAAAGAAGCTACAGAGCAAAGAAAGCAACCAGAGAATGAACTCTATTGCACAATGCTAAGATGGCCAATTCACTAAGAATATATAATAATTCTAAATGCACATGATAATGCAGCTTCATTGTACACAGAACCAAACCTGACAGAATTTTGTGGATGAATACACAAATCCACAAGTATTATAATTTTAAACTTCACAAATGCTTTCTTGTAAAGACATGAGTCCCCTGATGAGAAAGATACATTCTAAGAATTGCATTTTTCACTTTCAAGTATAATAGAGAGCACTTACTTATGGCTAGACCATCTAGGTTTTTCTGCCCCTGAACTCTCTTGAACAGACAATACATACGGAACAGATGAGGCATATGAGGTTGCTGTTATGAAATCTGGTAAACTGTTTTACAGTAAACATTAAGAACTTTTATTGATTTTAAGTGGATTTTTGTGTTGTGGGGATCAAATTCAGGGCCTTGTAAATGCTAGACAAGCACTCCACCACTGAGCCACATTATCAATGCATATAATTTTGGATTAGTAGATGAATTATACTCTAAAATAACAATAGAAAGTAAAATGTGGGCTTATAGAATTCAGTAACATAATTGCTTATGATTATGACTCTAACAGCTGTATAGTTTCATAATAGCTGGTATATTGAACACTTTTTCAGGACTGGCTTCTAAGTAGGTTTCTTTACATCAGAAACACCACATACATAGGCATATTACACTAAGAGTATCTTATGAAGTTATCATTTGTCATGGTTTGAATGAGAATGTCCCCCATGGTCTAAATGAATTTGAACATTTGGTTAGTTGGTGCACTATTTTGGGAGGATCACGAAACTTTTAGGAGGAATGGCTATGCTTGAAGAAGTGTGTTACTGGCGTAGGCTTTGAGTGCATCTAATCTTGGCCACTTTCAGTTAGGTTCTCTCTGACTTCTGTGGCTGCTAGAAGATGTGACCTGTCTTAGTTTTCTTCTCTGGCCACTCTTCTGTCATGCTTCCTTGCCATGATGGACTCTTATCCTTCTGGAACTGTAAGCTAAATAAACTCTTCTTTATATAATTTGTCTCACTCCTGGTGTTTATTACAGAAACAGCAATTCAACTAATACACCATTCTATACATAGTCTGTAACTGACTGAAATGTAATGTGAAAAGGACAGTTTCTAGTATTTTTTTGCTGGGTAACAACTAGTTATAATGAGTCCTAATGAAACTTACCTTCTAGGTGCCACAAAGGTTCTGATATGAGAGACTTCCTTGCCTTCCCACCCATAGAACAAGGAGAAATATGACAATGATGAGGTCGCTCCCCAACTGTAAATTGGAGACAACTATTGTAGAGGTNTAAGAAATTAAGAGTGAGCAAAAGAGGGATGTGAGAGGAGTCAGAAGGGAGAGGAGAGGTGGAATGATGGAAACATAGTATTCACATATGAACTTCTCACATATAGAATAAAGAATAAATAAAAAGCCGGGCGTGGTGGCGCACGCCTTTAATCCTAGCACTTGGGAGGCAGAGGCAGGTGGATCTTTGTGAGTTCAAGGCCAGGCTGGTCTACAGAGTGAGTTCCAGGACAGCTGGGACTACAAGGAGACCCTGTCTCGAAAAGACCAAAAAAAAAAAAAAGAATAAATAAAAAATATTACTAAAATGTTCTTAGAAAATAATGGGATTAAATAATAAATTTCTAAGAAATACAACAGGATGTTGTGACAATTTTTTCCCTGGGAGATGTAAACAAATATCTATCCATTTATTTTATAAGGCCCCAAGGACAAACCAAAATAAGATTCCATCAAATTGCACCAAAATCTAACTTGGCAAACCCAACAGTTCATTGGGTCTACATACAGAGAATGTGTAAGGGGTTACTCAGAGGAGTGTGGGTGATCTCAGAGCAGTTTCACCATCAGAAACTTTCATTCTAGCCTGGATGACAATTTCCCCATTGCTGCACAGGTAAAGCTCTCATTCTAGTTCATGTCCTATGCTCTCTCTAAACTCTCATACCTCCTAAGACCACCAGGCCACATGTAATTAGGACCAAATAACTTAGTATTGGCTGAGAGAGGTGGAAGGGAGGATCCAAAACTGGGAATGAGTGTCCCAATATTTTTCTCTCTCCTTCACAAAATGAATGTCAATAGTCAATAGGCCAGATTTCCATATGTTTTGGAATTAGTTATAGTTATTACAGAAAAGATGATGGCTGTTATGTTAACAGGACAGTTCTAGGTCTTACTTCTGTGCTGCTGTGATAAAACACTGACCAGAGTAACTGACAGAAGGAAGAGCTTATTTGAGGTTACTGTTCCAGGTTCCAAACAGATTAGAGTCCATCACAGTGGGGAGAGTGATGAGGTGGCTGGAGCAGGAGCAGAGAGCTAAGGGAGATCACAGCTTCAAGCAGGCACAGGAAGCAGAAAGAAAGAGGAAGTCCAACAAGGCTTAAGAACTTTTAACTCTTTACTCCATTTTTGAGTGATTCATTTTTTTTTCTGTCTTTGTTTTTTGAGTAGTTTATATATTCTGGAAGTTAATGCTTTGTCAGATGTATCAGTGGTGAAGGATTCTGCCCAATCTGTGGGTCTTCACTTCCCTGATTGTTTTTTTCACTGTACAGAAGTTTTTGAGTTTAATGAGGTCCTACTTGTTAATTGTCCACCTTATTTCCTGAACAGCTGTCTGATTTAGAAAGTCTTTTCCTATGCCTATGTCTTGTAGGCTGCTACCAACTTTTTCTGCTATCACCTTGGAGTTTTGGGATTCACATCGAGGTCTTTGATCCATTTGGACTTGATTTTTGTACAGGGTGAGAGATTATTCTTCTGCAAGTGGTGATCCAGTTTTGTCAACACCATTTGCTGAAGATGCTGCCTTTCCTCCATTGTGTCTTCTTGGCCCCCTTGTCAAATAAGAGGTGGATGAAATTGTATGTGCTCAAATTTGGATCTTCAGTTTTGCTCCATTGGTCAATGGGTCTGTTTTTTTTTTTTTTTTTTGCCAGTACCAAGTTGTTTTTATGACTATAGCCCTGTAGTATAGTTTGAATTCTGATATAGAGATCCCCCTGTATTGCTCTTTTCACTCAGGGTTGCTTTGGTTAGTCTGGGTCTTTTGTTTCTCGAAATGAAATTAAGGATTTTTTTCCAAGCCTATGAAGAAACTCTTGGGGATTTTAATTGGGATTGCATTGAATCTGTATATTAATTTGGGTAGAATGGACATTTTTACTATATTAATTTTTCCAATTAGTGAGCATGGGAGGTCTTTCCATCTTCTGATGTCTTCTTCAATTTCCTTCTTCAGAGGTTTAAATTTTTTTGTAGAGATCTTTGGTGTCTTTGGTTAGGTTTGTTCCTAGGAATTTTATTGTTTTTGTGGCTATTGTGAGTGGGAAGATCTCCTTGTATTCCCTTTTCTGTTGCTTTTTGTTGGTGTAAAGAAAGGCTACTGATTTTTCTAGGTTAATTTTGTATCCTGCCACTTTACTGAAACTCTTAGTCATTTCCAGGAGTTTTCTGGTGGAGTTTTTAGCATCCCTTAGGTAAACTATCATGTCATCTGCAAAAAAGGATAGCTTGACTTCCTCTTTTCCAATTAGTACTCCTTTAATTTCCTTTTCTTGTCTTATTGCCCTAGCAAGCATTTCAAGCACTATATTGAAGAGGAGTGGTGAAAGGGGGCAGTGCTGCCAAGTTCCTAACTTTAGAGGGAATGCTTCTGACTTGTATCCATTTAGGATGACGCTGGCTATAGGTTTCTTGTATATGGCTTTGATTACATTAAGGAATGATCTCTCCAGTCCAGTTTCCTCTAGGACTTTAACCATGAAGGGATGCTGGATTTTGCCAAAGGCTTTTTCTGTGTCAATTGAGATGATCATGTGGTTTTGTCTTTCACAAAAGAGGAACTAGAGATGGCTGAGAAATAAGGAAATGCAAATTAAAACCACTTTAAGATATCATCTCACTCTGATAAGACTGGCTAGGATGAAGAAAACAAATGATACAAAATCCTGAAGTGGTTGTGGGGAAAGGAGAATACTCATCCACTGCTGGTGGGAATGTAAATTCATTCAACCATTATAAAAAACAGTGTGGAGAACCCTCAAAAGACTCAAAATGAGCTTACCACCTGAACTAGTCCTACCACTACTGGGTAAGGAGTGGTAAGACTAGTTCAGGTGGTAAGACCACCCACAAGACTCATCCTACCACAGAGATACATGCACAGCCATGATTATTGCCACTTTCCTCACAATAGCCAAGAGCTGGAACCAACCCAAGTGCCCCTCAAGTGATGAGAGGATAGAGAAAATGTGGTACATCTACACAGTGGAGTTCTATGCAGCGATAAAGAAAGATGACATCATGAACTTTACAGGCAAATGGATGGAACTAGAAGATATTTTGTTAAGTGAAGTGACAGTCCCAGAAAAACAAATGACAAATGGTATCCCCCATCTGTGGATGCTAGAACCATGTACCCAGCTGTAAGGCAAACTGAGCAACATTAATGTAATATTCCTCATGATCTAAAAACAACCATGCTCTTATATTGTGAATCCCTTTAAGGGTTCTAGAATTAACCTACCATTTATGTTCAGACTTTCAAATTTTTCGTATATGGGTGGAGGGTATGTATGCATATTTTAGAGTAAAATAAAATCAAAATAATGAGAAGAAAACTAGTTTGCCATGCCATTGTGTCTAACCATAGTATTTATTTATGGAAATGCTTCTTAGTATTTCTTATGGCTCCTTGGGCTTTTGTCCAAGCCTTTTCTAAAATATTATAGAGTAGTTAAAAGTATCAGGCTGGTGTAACTTAGACTTTCTGGATGCTTAACAATCCTGCTTAATGCCCATACCAATTTGGCCAAGGGTCTTAAGGGACAATTTTGTTCCTTGACCTCAGAGGTCAACTAAGTCCCAGGGGACTATTCATGGAGGCATCTCTTGAAATGTCCTGCAAATGTAAGTCACCAGTCTTCCTGTGCAGGGAGATCTTGAAGATCCACTAATGGGAATTCAGCCAGTGTCCAGTATGTAAAGAGGAAAGTCTGCTCATGCTTCATAAAAGGAAGCCTGGTCTAACAAGACCTACTTGTCCTTGAGTGGATGGAACTGGTAAATGAAAAGCCACAAGGAGCCAGGAGCTCCCTCCTCCCCCAAAACCTGAGTGACTCTGAGGACCAGATCCTCAACTGACCTAGAGAAAACAAAAACCTTGGTTAATCTGGGCTAACTGTGTGGCCTGAAACATGCGAAATGAATGTATAACCAGAAAAAAAGTATCAGGCTGGTGTAACTTAGTCTTTCTGGACAATTAATGACCATACTTAGTGCCCATAACAATTTGACCGAGGGTCCTAAGAGAAACTTTGTTTCTTGTCCTCAGAGTTCAACTAAGTCCTAGGGGACTATGCATGGGGGCATCTCTTGAAATGTCCTGCAAATGTGAGTCATGTGCCAGGGAGGTCTTGGAGATTCACTAATGGGCTTTCAGCGGGTGTCCAGTCTATAAAGAGGAAAGTCAGCTTATGCTTCAAAAAGGGAAGCCTGGGTCCCTGATGAAACTTAATCTGAGTGGACAACTATAGATGAGAAATGTAGATAAAAAAGGGGGAAGCCTGGTCTAACTGTGTGGCCTTAAACATCCAAAAGAAAAGTATAGCTAGAAATAAATAATCAGTAAGGCCTGAAAAATTGTACTTCAGGTATAAAACTTGAGATCTTAGTAAAAAGGCAAAAAGAAAAAAAAAAAAAAAAGCACTGTTGTTTTGCTTGTCTTCAATTCTTACTGGCAAGTGCAGCTACCCTGTCACTGCCACTGTTTTTGGCATCCTTCAAAGATATGAGACACAGCATTTTATCATGAAGACTCATGTCTCTCCAAGAATCCTCCAAACCTTCAATGCTAGATGGGGACTACTGAAACATCCAGATTGTGGACTGAGCAACCACTGGGGTTTCAGCCTCTTCAGAGTATAGTCTGTCATTGTTGGACTACCCAGGCTGTATCACAGACACCAGTGACAGGATGTGGTGCTTAATGTACTTCATTTGGTGACCATGGGAAGTGAAGACTCCAGTGTGGAGCACAAGGGCAAGACTGATGGTTGTTTAGGATTGCCAAGAAGGAGACTTCAAATAATTCTTTAAGGGAAACATGACATCTTTCAGCCTAATAAAGAAAAAAAAAACAATAATAATAAAAAGAAAGAAATCATAAGCTAAAAACCAATGACATCATAATGTTGATATATGTGTGGCATGCATATATGCATATTTTGGAGTGATGCAAATTGGAAGGAACAACAATGACAACAACAAAAAGACTGGGTCTAAGAACTGACTAAAAGGGTGAATTTCTGTCTGAAACAGTAACCCTCTGCACTGAAAATTTTAAATGAGACTGAGAAAGAGATGAAAAACATGTTTGGCAGAATGCTTGAACTCTGGTGGGGTGGGGGGGCAAGGAAGGGGGAATGGGTCTAGATTTTATTGGGAAATGTATGAAATGCACAAAACTTCAATAAAAAATGTTAAAAAAAGAACTCTCAATGTCTGTCCTCCCCCCTCCCCCCCAGTGACTCACTTCCAAAATCCTCCCCAAACAGAGTTACCAACTGGGGACAAAATGTCCAAATATATAGAGCTTATGTGGGCCATTCTCATTCAAGCCACCACATTGCATTCTGTGGCCCTGCATAGGTTCATCACTATATAAAATACAAAATACAAATTATAAGTACTGTATATTATTTACAAGTCTCAATACTATTCCAAGTCCAGACTTCAAAGTCTTCTGAGACTCAGGGAAATATCTTAACTGTAAGCTCCTATAAAATCAAGATGAATAACGTATTCCAACAAACAACAGAACTGAATGCACATTCATTCCAAAAGAGAGGAATGAGGGCGTAGTGAGAAAATACTAGGCCAAAACAAGACAAAAAGCCAGCAGGACAAACACCAAATTAATTAGCTCCATGTTTGGGACTTCACTTCCAAAGGGCTTTGATGACTCAGCCCCTCCAGTCTTGCTGCATGCAACGTACATCTCTCACTTCAGCTGGTACCACTTCCTATATGAGCTTCACACAATGGCCTCTCAGGGCCCTTTCTTCTTCCTCCTCTTCTTCTTCTTCTTCTTCTTCTTCTTCTTCTTCTTCTTCTTCTTCTTCTTTTCTTCCTCTTTGATGTGCTTGTTGCATACTGCCTGGCTTCAGTGGCTCTCTGAAACTGCAGAAGAAGAAATGATGACCCCTTCACTCTTGCATCGCTTATGCCAGTAAAGTCAGCAACAGGTGAACAATGACACTGTCAAGTTTGGCTGCAAGTTTGGGATGGAAAGAAGAAGCTTGCTTCATGCACATTCTTAGCTTTCTCTGCTGGGATTTTCTTTTTGTTTTTTTCTTCTTTAAAAATATTTTATTTATTATTTTTTTCATTTTTTAACAATAAGTAATAATTTATGAGTACAAGAATCCTTCATGTAAAACCAATTTGCAAGCATTTGTGTCCAAACCCACACAGCCCAAGGGTCCCACCATCCAGCTGGGGAGCTTGTATGTTCAATCAAGTTGATCAAATGAGTATCCAGTCTACATTGCTGTAGTTTCACCATTCACCCCAATCACAGCCCTTACATTCTACTATGCCCCCTCTTCTGCAGATTGTTCCCTAGGCTTAGAAAAGGGGCACAGGTGGATGAGAAGCAAAACAGCCTACTTTCTCTGGAGCTGTCATTTTGGACTCTGGTCAATTCTGGCTGTTTCTTTTCACGGGCTGACGGTTTGTCCAGGAATAGCCTTTCAGTCCTACTAATGAAACACAGGCATTTAATTACATCGGTATTTAAACAGTACTAATTGTTATGGTAGGTTACTTTGGTATAGACACAGACATTTGGATGGTATGTTAATCTATGAATTACATTTTTTCCTGTAAAATATGACAGGGTCTTACTGTAGCTTATAACATCTCTTAACCGCTAAAGGATGTAAGCTTGTGGCATCAGCCATGGGTTATTCCTCCAAGGAGAGAGCTAATAGCCAATTAGATTTGGGATATACAGGCATATGGCTGCCACTGCTGCACAGTATTTCCAGACAAGTGAGGTGTAGCTGGTGCTGACGGAGGAGCTTTGCTTGACTCAAGGAGACCTATATTGGCTTTATTGGTTTAGTGGCCTTTGGTAACACTCTCTGGTATTCCAGAGACCAACAGTACACTTGCAAGTGTGGTCGCAATACATCTTTTCCATGCTTACATCAGGTCTTTGACAACAGGGCCTTATCACCTCTCTTCTCCAAGCCCCCCCCAAAAGGTAAAGGCTTCTTGCCTGTAAACTGGGATATCTGCTGGGATTTTTCTAGGAGTAGACAAATTCTCCAGAATTTTCCTTTCACAAATTGGTGGCTTAGTTGGTTATGGTCTTGCCCTGAAGGTACTCTGCATTGTTTACATGCAAATCTCTAGGCCTTTTTTTTTTTTTTTTGGTGTTTTTGAGACAGGGTCTCCCTGTAGCCCCAGCTGGCCTGGAGATTGCTCTATAGACCAGGCTAGCCTTGAACTTGTATAGATCTGCCTGCCTCTGCCTCCTGAGTACTGGGATTAAAGGCATGCACCACTACCCCTGGCTAGTCCTTATTCACATTAATCTCCTTATCAAAGGGAACACAAATGCTATGACTCCAACATTAAGCTCACTAGTCCTCTTTTTTTTAAAATCCAAGCTATACACTCTACATTCTGCATTTCTTTCTGCCCCATTTGCTTTTTTTAAACTGTAGATATGCATAATATTTACCATTAATAGCCACACCACCATTTCTTTTTTTTTTTTTTTTTTTTTTTTTTTCGAGACAGGGTCTCCCTGTAGCCCCAGCTGTCCTGGAACTCACTTTGTAGACCAGGCTGGCCTTGAACTCATAAAGATCCGCCTGCCTCTGCCTCCCAAGTGCTAAGGATTAAAGGCTTGTGCCACCATGTCCGGCTCACCACCATTTCTACATTAGGCTGCCTTGAAATTTCCTCTGGCAAAGAAATTAGTCCATTGATTTTTTACTTAGCCCCAGACAAGCTCTTAGACTGCTGGCAGACTCCAGTTGGACTCTTTGCCAAAATATTCCAGCTGCTGCAGAAGTCCTTATTTCCCTCTGGAACTACTTTGCTCTCAGCATCACTTTCTTCCAGGCTCCTACTAGAATGGTCCATTAAGGTTTATTTACAGCATTCAACCATTTTTGTAGTCCAAATTTCTAAAGCATTTCACATTCCTCTAAAAACCCACATGGTCAGGTTCTACAAAGTCAATAGCCAAATTGTCTGGTACCAACTTCTGCCTTAGGTAATTTTCTGTTGCTGTGATAAAACACCGACCAAAGCAAACTATAGAAGGAACAGGTTATTTGAGACTACTGTTCCAGGTTCTAGTGGGAATAAAGCCCATAATGGCAGGGAGGATGGTCAGGTGGCTAGAACAGGAGCAGAAAGCTAAGTGAAATCACATCTTCAACCAGGCACAGGAAACAGAGTTAAATAAGAAATCTGGAAAAGTTTAAGAACTCTCAAAGCCTGTCCCTAGTGACTCACTTTTTGTAGCAAGGCTATTATCTCCTAAATCCTCCCCAAACAGTGCCACCAACTGGGGAAAAATGCACAAATATATGGAGCCTATTGGGGCCATTCTCATTCAAATCACCACATTCTATAATTCAGGAAAATATCTAAGTGTAGAAATTATATAAAACACCGTTATAAATCACGTTTTTTAGTTTTATATGCTGTGTAACAAATTAACCCTAACTTAATGGTGCAAAACAGCACACTTTCATTATTTCATTATATCCTAATTTCTGTGCATGAGAAGTCTGTGGATAACTTTACCAGGTCCTCTGCCTAGATCTCAGAGGCTTTGAGTATGGTGGGGCACATGTGTACCGGGGGCTTGCCTCCTTAAGCATGTATTTCTACCTCTTCAAGGGTGTCAAGAAAATGTTTCTGTGGACACAGACCCCATGCCAACTTGTTTCTTTAAAGTCACCAGTAGAAAAAGGCAAGCTATAAGGATATGTGCAGGTGAGGTAGAACTTATGAGGAACTTAAGATATCATGATCATTATGTCTTAGGGCATTTTCCACATTTCTTCTAGTAGCAAATCAGAGGTCCAACTTTCATTCAAGGGAATATGACTATGTAATCATAATTACCACAAAGTGTTGCAACGAAGTCTTAAGAGAATCTAAAAATTAGATTTTGAACTGAATAAGGTGTACAAAAATATGAAAATCATTGAGGCTCCATGAAAGCAATACCTAGACAAATTTGTAGAAACAAATGCTTATTATATAAAAAAAGAAAAAAAAAGCTCTTTAAATAAAGGATATAAGATTGAGAAACTTGAAAAGCAGCTGGAGAGATTGATCAGTGGTTAAAGAACACTTTTTGTTCTTCCAGAGGACCTGGGTTCCAGCACCCACATGGCTCCTAACAACTGTCTGTAATTCCAGTTCCAGGAGATCTGACACCCTCCTCTTGCATGACACAGATACACTTACATACATGCAGGCAAAATACTCATACAGATAAAAATAAAATTAATAAATAAAATAGTTTTAAAAGAAACTATAAAAAATTCAGAGCAAAAGAAGGAAATTCAATGAGAGGAAATCAATGGAAGTCCTCAGAATAAAGAATAGTCAGTGAATCCAAACATTGGCTCCTTGGAAAGATACCTAAAGGGGATAACGCACTAGGAATGGCCAAAGGGAGGAAAGAGATAAAAACCCAACATTCTAAACAGAATAACTGATGTCACTATGGAGATCTAGGTATTGTAAAAAATATGAGAGAATGCTGCATAGATGTTTTATTAGATGAAACTGAAAAATTCCTTAATAACTACAGACAATAGAAGCTCACCCCAAATGACTTTCATGTTTATTAAGCTTCCAAAATATCAGTCTCTATGAGTGGATGGTTTCAATGATGAATTCCATAAAGTTTCAAAGAAGCATAATATTAGGGAGTCACCACACAATGTAACTGAAAACTAGAGCTTCTTTGCAGTTCATTTTTCAGGTTAATATCACCCTTATAAACAGATAGACACAGTAAAATAAGCCAATGCTACAAATCAACAGTCCTATTAAAATACATGCAACATAATAATATGTCAAATATGATTATCTATCTTTCTATATATTTATCTGTCATCATCATCTATGTAATAGAGAGACGGTCCATCCATGTATGATATTTATTCTCTTAATTCAACTCTTCATGTATGTGTGCATGTGAATGTGTGCATGTGTGTGTTTGTGTGCATGTATGTATGTGTGTATGTGTATTTGTATGTCTTTGAGGACTAAATCCAGAGTTTTGTTTAATATAAAATAAATTAATCAGTTTAATCTAAAATAACCCCATGAAAACATCAAGTGATATAGAAAAGCATACAAATAAAAACATATGTATTGTAAACTCTCAGCACATTAAAATATAAATTAACTCCCAAGTTTCATAATCTATATGTAATCTCACACTTGTTACTTCTTCAAAATTGTGCTTGTGGGGAATAAAACATGATTGAGGCTGGACAGGCATACAGATTGACAGGAATAAACATATATCTCTAATTCCCACAAGTAATAGTTTTTATTTCAGTGATAGAAATAAATCATCAAACATGTTTATATAAAACTGACTAATGATTTCTTCATTGATGAGAAACAAGAAAAATAGGATTTAGTATTTATATATTAGCAATGAACAACCCTAAATGGAAATTTCAAGTATCATTTCACAAGCTAAAATCATTCGTGCATAAATCCAACAACTGTATAAAGCACCTATTTTCTTGAAAATTGCAAAATTCTGTCTTAAAAAGTCCTAAAGATATCAAAAAGAGATATGATATATTCATGGTTTGGAAGATTTAGTATGGTGTTAGTAATCTCTAAATTGACCTGCAGATTTAATCTCTAAATTGACCTGCAGATTTAATGCAGTTACCAAAATTTAAGAAATTGATATAGATATGTTAGAGATCATTATAAAATTTATATGAAAAGGAATAAAAGAACAAGGGTAAAAATATGTGCAAACAAGATTGAGGTAGATGGAATCACACTTTCATACTTTAAGACCTAGTCTATGCTTCTGTAATCAAGACTGTGGATTTGGTACAGACAAAGATCAATTAAATAGAATCAGGAGTCCAGAAATAGACTTCCCAAACTATAGCCCATTGATTTTTTTAAACGAAACTGAAAAGGCAAGTAAATGGACAAATGACAGTATTTTATCAAATATTTTGAAACAGTTGGGTATGTGCATGTTAAATTGCATACCTTATAGTACAACCTTATGCTTCACTCAAAAATTAATTCAAAAGAATCACATATATGTCTTTAAAACATAAAATATATTGCAAGTTGAAGTAAAGTCTCAAGTAAACATAACTGAGATGATTTGTTCAAATAGACCCACCTTAGATTAAACATGAAAAGATGTTCTTCAGCCAAAAAGAAAGTTAAACAAATATTACTTCAAATACAAATGAACTAAAATTTAAACTCAAATAGACTATTGAGTTGAAAGTAAAACAATGAAAAAGATCCAATGAAAATATTATAATAAATAAGTAAAAATAAATAACTGGATTGGCTATGCAAATTTTAAGACCAAATACACACCAAGATAAAATATTAGTGTTGCATAACTATGAAGTGTCTGAAAATAAACTTTTAAAATGCCATTTACAATAATCTAAAAAGAAAAAAAACTTAAGCAAAAACTAACAAAAAGATATAACAGGTGTCTTTATCTAAATCTATAAAATACTGCTGAAAGCAATCAAAGATACATCAACGAACAGAAGAGCAAGCATGGACCATGAGCTGGTATGCTCAATATTGTTCGACTGACAATGATATCCAAAATTATTAGAATATATAGCATTGTCCTTATAATATCTCCAACCCAATTCCAGAATGTAAAAGCTTATTCTAAAATCATATAGTAAATCAAAAGTTCTCAAAGTAAAATCAATCTTAAAAAGGAAGAAAAAAACAAAAAGACTTTTGTTTCAAATTTACTAAGACCAGAGCATTCAAGATAGTGTAGTCATGCTACAGATAGCGGCATGTGGATCAATGGTCCAGGAATAAAAGCCCACTGTTATGTCTGATTCATTTTGAACAAAATACCAAGGCAATTCAATGTGGGAAACAGTAATTTTTCTGACACTTAGTGTTGGTTCAATTGGATATCCATATGCAAAAAATGAATTAAGCTGATCCTTTACACCATACACAAATATAGCTCAAAATAATCTCTGTGAGTTCAAGACCAGCCTGGTTTACAGAGTGAGCTCCAGGCCAGCTGGAACTAAAGGGAGACTCTGTCTCAAAAAGACCAAAAATAAATAAATAAATAAATAAATAAATAAATAAATAAATAAATAAAAATGTAAGATCTTAAATTCCAAATTCTCATTTGGAAACATAAAAGTTCATTTTTGGTTAGACAATGATTACTTAAATATGGCACAAAACTCATGTAATAATGGAAAAATAAAGCAATGTACCCATCAAAATTGAAAGCTTTTACTTTTCCAATATAGCATGTTGAAAGGCCACAGACTCAAAGAAAATATTTTCGAATCTTATGACCAAGAGAACATGTGTCCAAAATATACAAAGACTTCTTACAATTTAAAAACTACCTACAACACGACTTAAAACAGGAAACTATTAGAAATCATACAGTAAACTACACATTGTATAATTCTACTTGTATCAAATTCCACAACAATCAGACAACAGGGGGAGAAAACTGGTTTGTTGGAGCTGGGTCTGCAAGAGGGAACAATAGCAACAGAAACTGAGGTTTCCTTGTGGACTTAAACAAACATTATGAATTATAATGTGTACCGTGACATACCTAAACTTTTACAAGTGAGTAATAGACTTAAAATCAGCATTTTATAATAAATTATAACTCAAAGAATTCGTTAAAAACTTAAAAACCTCAAATTTAGACAGGTGTTGTGGCACTGTGGCACATGCCCTTAATCCCAGCACTCAGGAGGAGGCAGAGTCAGGTGGATCTTTTTGAGATTGATGCCAGCCAGGTCTATGTAGTGATGCATTTCAGGCCAACTGAAAGCAAGAAGGACCTATTTTAAGTGCCCCCAACCCATTATAAATATTAAGAAAACAATCTTATTAAAAAAGAAAATATGGCTATGTGTGGTGGCCACACCCTTAATCCTAGTACTTGTGAGGCAGAGGCAAGTGGATGTCTGTGAGTTCAAGGCCAGCCTGGTCTACATAGCGAGTTCCAGGACAGCTGGGGCTACAGGGAGACCCTAGCTCAAAAAGACAAAAAAAGTCAAATAGGCACATAAACTATATTCGACATAGTTATTCATTCGTGAAATATGAATTTAAAAGAACATCACTGACCTACACTCTCATTAGAATGCCTAACATAAAAAAAATCATTTGATATGTATAACTTTAAAAGAAGTACTTTATACAATGTCAGTATTAATACAGAATGGCATGTCCACTCTAAATCATTTTGAAGTTTCTTTGTTAAACAAACATTAAAATACCATACATTACAGCATGCTAGGTCCTAGATTTTTAGAGAAATCAAAACCATGTTTTCAAAACCATGTTTTCATGATACTTATAGAAGCTCTGTTCATAATTTCTCAAAATTAGGAACCAAGTGCCCTGCAGAGAATGGATGAACACACTCTGGGGAAGCAGCACAGCGGAATAGCCTCAGCAACCAACACACAAAACATAAATAGCTCTTTAAATACTTAATGTATTGGATAATATCAGAGATGTTTTAGTGAGCAAAAGTACTCAGTTTGAGCGATCATATATTGTATGATTATGTTAATATGACCTTTTCACAAGATGAAACTGCAGTTATGGCAGAAACATTAGTCATCCCCAGGTTTTAGGACAGGGAGAAAGTATGAATAGAAAGGGGCAGACTGTAGGTGTGCCTTTGTGATGATGGAACTATTCTATGAATCAGTGGTGCTGCTTATTGATGAGCTTATTCATACATTATTAAACAACCTAGATTTGTACACCAAGGGAAATAAATTTTAACTGGATTTGTCTGGCTTTTTTTTTTTTTTTTTTGAGATAGTGTTTTGTCCTATGTTCCACAGGCTGACTTCAAATTTAGTTATGTGGCCCTTGCTGACGTGAGAAACGTGTTCTTTTCACCCTAATCTCCTGATTTCTGGGATAACATCTATGTGTCACTATAACAGGTAATTTTACCTGCTTTTAAGTTAAAAATAAAGTAATATATTTTCTATGTAAATTTCCACAGTTGTGATTTATTATTGTATGTGAAAGGTTTTACTTACATAGATACACTAACCAAAAGAAAAGATGTTTGTCCAAAATAGTTCCCAGCTCCCACATGGTACTAATAACCATTTGTTACTCCAGTTCCAAGGGCTCTAACTCCCTCTTCCGCCTCTGTAGGCACCTGCACGCACATGTTACATATAAATTCCTTCAGGTACATACATACACATAAATAAAAAAGAAATAATTTTAAAAAATACTTTAAAAAGCAAATGTAGGGGCTGGAGAGATGGCCTAGCGGTTAAGAGCGCCGACTGCTCTTACAGAGGACCTGGGTTCCATCTCCAGCACTCACACGGCAGCCGAGAACCGTCTGAAACTCCAATTCCAGGAGAACTCCAGTTCCAGGGGAATCCAACACCCTCTTCTGACCTCCGCAGCATTGCACTACACGGGTGCACAAACTTGCATGCAGACAGTACATTGATACACATACAGAAATAAATAAATGCTGGGCGTTGTGGCGCATGCCTTTAATCCTAGCACTTGGGAGGCAGAGGCACGCGGATCTCTGTGAGTTTGAGGCCAGCCTGGTCTACAGAGTGAGTTCCAGGACAGCCAGAGCTACAGGGAGACCCTGTCTCAAAAAGACCAAAATAAATAAATAAATAAATAAATAAATAAATAAATAAATAAANTGACCTACCATCCTTCCCTCTAGGCTGCTACTACCAGCAATGTCTCAAGATTAACCTTTGCTCCTCCTGGGCTCCCTTGCCTTTGCTGGGTGCTGGTTGTTTCGCCCAGCCTCTGGTGGAGCTGGGAGAGGAAGAGAGTCTTTGTCATCCTTGGGACCCAGGACCCAGCATATGACAGGTGCTTCTTAAAAAAAATGATTTATAGCCGGGCATGGTGGCACACGCCTTTAATCCTAGCACTTGGGAGGCAGGTGGATCTTTGTGAGTTCAAGGCCAGCCTGGTTTACAGAGTGAGTTCCAGGACAGCTGGGGCTACATAGAGACCCTGTCTCTAAAAGACAAAAAAAAAAAAAAAGATTTATTATTTGTGTATGTGTGTATGTGCATGTATGCTGGTGCCTGAGGAAGCCAGAAGAGGGTGTGGGATCCCCTGGAGCTGGAGCTACGGGCTGTTGTGAGCCATCAGACATGGGTGCTGGGAAACTGGTCCTCTGGAAGAGCAGCAAGTGCTTTGAACCACTGAGCCACCTCTCCAGCCCCCAAAACGGTTCTTGAATGCATAAAGGGGGTTATATTAGGGCTCTGAGAATTTGAACCCAAACCTGTTGTTATCCCTCAAAGCCTCCATGTTCTTGCTTGTAAAATGGTAATAATTGACAAAGGGTCATGGATTTAGGGTGAAATAAACCTGTGTTAGTAACCTGGCTTCTGTGCATAGGAGTTCTGCAACCTTCAGCAAGATCTAGCAGCTCCACACATGCTGTTTTTCCAGTTATCAAGTGGGGATCATATATCCTCCTCAGGTTATGGAGAGGCCTCCACCAGGGACTGCACAGGGTGTATATTATTGGCACAGAGCTCTACACAGAGCAAGTATGCAGTGAATGGTCCTTCTAGTTGATCCTTATTCCCACGTCCTTCTCGCCCCTCCCATGTAAGTCAGCACTAGAAATTGCCCAGGGTTTCCTTCCAAAGTTGTTCCATGAATATGCAAATAAACACAACATGTATGCACATTTTCTGTATTTTTACAAAGAGATTATATGCCCTCTTGTACAGGAGTCAGCAAACTTTTTCCATAAAAGGCATCATGGTAAATATTTTCAGCTTCCTATGACATTTGGTTTCTGCAACCACTCAACTGGGCTGTCGAAGAGCAAAAGCAGTCACAGACAGTGAGCGGTCATGTTCCAATGAAACGTTATTTATGGAAACTTACATTTGAATTTTATATCATTTTCTAATGTCAACAAATATTCTTTTATCCAGGCATGGTGGTGCACACCTTTAACCCCAGAACTCAGGAGGCAGAGGCAGGTAAAAGGCCAGCTTGGTCTACATAGCTGGGCTTCAGGGAGACCCTGTCTCACAAAAGACCATATATATATATATGGTCTTCCTGTATTCCCAACTGGCCTGGTTTTGCTATGTAGACCAGGCTAGCCTCAATCTCACAGTATTAACGGTATCACCCCACCTAGCTTTAAATATATGCTTTTGAAATAAGAAATGCATGCGTGCATGAGAAAATAAAAGTTCTTTAATAATATCACTAAGGGGCTACAGTGCCAAACATTTTATGGAATTTATTTTTTTGTAATGCTTGAGATTGAATCTAGGGCCTCATGCATACTAAGCAAGTACTCTACAACTGAGTCACCACATCTCTAGCCCCATCTTGATTCAATTTACATTCATACCATTATTTATTTATGCACACGTATATTTATATGTCTATCATTATAAATGCATTGTTATACTTTATATATGTTGCAGTTATATATGTTATTTTAAATTAATATTTTACCATATGCCAGTTTGCACACATATATATGTATATATCCAAATTATTATCATTTTGGGGGGATCAGCCTCTCATGTAGTACAGGTTGGCCTTGAAATGATTGTATAGCCTACAATGATCTTTAACTTGTGATCTCCTTTCTTTCACCCCTTGAGTGTTGGGATCACAGGTATGATACAATATGTTCAAGGAAGTCTATTTCAAAATTACTTACAATATTAGATATGGCAGATAAACATTTTCTTACCATAGATAGATATAAAGGGATGGAGTTGCTATGCCTAAGGGATGAGGGATTCAGTATATTGATTACTAATCTGATGTCTCAAAATACTGTACTGTGTGTGCTAAAATATGTATTCATGTGAGTGTGTGTGTGTGTGTGTGTGTGTGTGTGTGTGTTCAACCTCAGGTTTTTTCCCTCAGTCATTCTCCACCTAAACTGGTTTGTCAATGAACTGTTCAGTTGTTAAGAGCAATAGCTGCTCTTAGCACCTAGGTTAGATTCCCAGCACCCACGTTGCTGCTAACGGCCATCTGTTAACTCCAGTTCCAGGTGATCTGATACCTTTTTCTCTCTCCCATAGGCATTGTACAGCATGGGTGCACTTACACACATGCAGGCAATACACTCACACATATAAAATAAAAAATAATAAAAATACATAAAAATATCTCTTAAGAATTTTTATTAAAATCTATTGCTATTTCTTAGAACCAATTATTAACTGTCCAATTTAATGTATTCATTGACAAACTACTTCTGAAACAAATTTGCTAATTTATATATAATTTATGTTAGATTATTTCATATGAAATAAGTTAATGATTTTAAGACCTAACAATGATAGCATCATTGAAATGTGTGTAAGAATGTGTCTTCATTGTATATTTCATAACAATTTCTTTAATTTTCTTTTTGAGACAGTGTCTCATGTTATAGCCCAACCTAGCCTGCAGCTCACAACAATTATCTCTCACTCTGGCAAGTGCTGGAAATTACAGGTGTAGACCATCATAAATGGCTGCCTTCCTGTTTAATAGTTAAAGATTGATAGTTGTTTTAATTTTCATTTACATGATGATTCTTAGAACTCAGCAATCTGCATTGGGGGTTTACTCTGTTCAAGCCAATGTCACAGGCATACGGATACAAAGATGACCCAAACAGGGCTGGCCCTGCCTTCACAGTTCACAAGGCTGTCAGAGGAAATGGATTACATATTATTAAAAACAAGTAGGAAATTTAGTGCATGAAAACAACGTTATGATAGATATGCCCTGAGAAACTTGTAAATGATATGTAGTTTAAATTAAAGGATCTAGGGAACCTTTCTTTGTGAAAGTGATATTTAAACTGCTATTCAAAAGAAGAGGACAATTAATGAGAATTAGAGGAAACAGAAAATAAGCCATTTGAATTGTGGATTGAGAATATTCCTTCCATAAGATCAAAGAAACATTGTAAGATTCAAAGCAATGGTATAGGAAGCACTATTTCATGTAAAATTTGACAATGCTGTCTGTGTTGCAGTATGAGAAATCAACTAGAAGTTTACTGGGGTAGGCCAGGAAACATGGGGGTGAATGATTTACACAAGAGATGGGTGAAATCAGATAATAGATTTGGGAGCTATTTCAACAACTGCATAACTGCTTGCATTATTTATTGAATGGGAAACAGGTGTGGAATAAAGATACTGCCTGGGATGTAAGGAGACTTTCAGAAATTGAAACAGAATGCTAACTACACAACTGAGTAGACATAACCATAACTAAAGAAGGTATAGGAATGGTATTTTAACTTTGGAAATAGTTTGCTTTTTGGGTCTTATAATATATATATATATATATATATATATTACATATATAAATTAAAGTAAAATTTAATAAAATAAAAGAAATTTATATATTCTGGTATCCAAATTATATTTTAATATCTAATAATCCAAGATATTTATTTTAAAATAGCATAAAATGTGACATTTATAGCAAATAAAGGAAATACTTTGAAAGCTATGCATACACATAATATACTTAAATTCATATACATACAAATACACTCTAGAGAGATAAGGTGGAAAGAAGAAAATTAAAAAGAGAAAACAAGTAAAAATCTTATGAGGAGTTGAAATATGTAAGCAGGGTAGAAATTAAAAGCTTGTTTCCATTGGATGTGGTGGTGCTGCATGCAAATAATCCCAGCTTTTAGAAGACTAAGGCAGGAAGATTATATCACAAACCTGAGGCTATTGGGGGCTATATCCTGAGTTCCAGGGTGGCTTGCACTACAGAGTGCGACTCTCTCTCTCAAAGAAAAGCGAAAATACATATATATATATTATATATTATATATATATAATATATTATATAATGGCATATGTATATGTTTATATTTTTTCAACATTAACGTGACTCTTACAAATGACTTAAGAAAAATTACATTTAATTATAAAACTGGGAAAGTGGGCCCACTAGGATAAAAGACGGATTTGGAGCGAGAAAGATTCAGAGAAATTTGGACATTCATGATAGTCTTGAATTATATATTAGTCACTTTTCTGTTGCACCATGACCAAGGAACTTATAAAAGGAAGAATTTATTTGAGTTTACGATTGACAGTTCCAGGGAATTAGAGTCCATTGTGGCGGAAGGCGTGGTGGCCAGATCTGGAGCAGGAAGCCGAGGGTCACATCTCGCAAAGAGCACAGGAAGCCAAGAGAGAGAAAGAGCAACTGTAGACCATGAGGCTTGTTAAACTCACTAAGCCTGCCCTCAGTGACACACTTCCTCCAGCACGGCCACACACCCCAAGACCTCCAAAAACAGTGCCACCAACTGGAGACAAACGTCTGAATACCTAGAGCCTATGGGGGACACTCATTCAAACCACCACAAATTACCTACTTCTCATGCTACAAGCAAGCTGAAGGTGAGAAAAATACTTGTAGGTAATAATTATACTTTATTAGTTTTTGCATTTTGCCCTTAGATCACAATAGTTTATGTAGAAACTGCTAAGGTAGGGGAAGTACCCTGAGAGATTTGTACTGTGTTCTATTTTGGGACTGTGCCTTTGTCTACTCAGATGAGTGTGAATTAAAAACTTATAGAGGACCTGCATTTCTCTTTAAGATAATTTTGTTTGAAGATACTCTCATCTGTATTACCCATACAAGAAATTCCTTGAAACTCAAGTATCAGATTCCTCATCACTTAAAGCATGTGTGTATTGACTTTAAGAATAGTGTAAGCTATGTTACTAATTTATTTCCTTTTTTGGCTCAAGTCCCTAGAATGGCCTAAAATGGACTAGAGAGATGGCTTAGCAATTAAGAGCAGTGGCTGCTCTTGAAAAGGACCCGAGATCAATTCCCAGCACCCACATGGCAGGTAAGAACCATCTGTAACTTCAGCTCCAGGGGAATCCAGCACCTTCTTCTGACCTCTGTGAGCATTGAACAACAGGGGTACCCTTACATACATGCAGGCAATACACTCACACACTAAAATAAAAAAAAATAATAAAATATATTTTGTTTCTTTTTTTAAAAATACTTTTATTGATGGTTTGTGTATTTCATACATTATCTTTTTTTTTATTTAAAATTTTATTTACTTCTGTATGTGTATCAATGTACTGTCTGCATGCAGGTTTGTGCACCCGTGTCGTGCAATGCCGCGGAGGTCAGAAGAGGGTCTCGGATTCCCCTGGAACTGGAGTTCTCCTGGAACTGGAGTTAAAGATGGTTCTTAGCCNGGTCAGAAGAGGGTCTCGGATTCCCCTGGAACTGGAGTTCTCCTGGAATTGGAGTTTCAGACGGTTCTCAGCCGCCATGTGGGTGCTGGGGATCGAACCCGGGTCCTCTGTAAGAGCGGTCGGCGCTCTTAACCGCTAGGCCATCTCATTATCTTTTAATCCAATTTAGACACATTCCCCTCTCTCTGTCCCTACCCCACCCCTGTTCATGCCTTCTGCCATACATGTCTTGCATCTTTCTCTTAGTCTTTCCATAGTTTTTCACTGCAGAAGCTTGTTGTTTGGGGCAGAGTTTAACTGTATCTGTCAGTTCTTTGACCTAGTCTTTATGTTGTTGTTGTTTCCTCCCCCTTTGTATTGCTCCAACATATGCCTATATAACCATCATATATGAATCAAAATTATGACTTCTGAAAATAAACTTGGGATAGTGCAACTGTTAAAGGCTAAGGTTAATAACCAAAGAATAAAATATTTTTTAAAAAGCCTAAAAATGATGTTCAATGACATTTGAATGTATGATGCTGAAGTACTAAGTGATTAGTACTCCTTGACTTGAAGGTCTATGATACAGCATTATCCCAGACATAGCTTATTTGTATATGAAGACATGAGATAAGTTAATATGCATACATGTTTTGCCCCAGTCTTAATTTCTAATTACTATGCATTTGCACATTCAAGGCATGTATCTGTATGCCACCTATACTTTGAAGAAAACTAATTATATAAAACAATAAACTTTGTTTTAAAAGCAATAAATGAGGGCTGGAGGGATAGCACTAAGAACTGCAAAAAAAAAAAGTGATAAATGAAAGTCTGAGTCAGATGAGGGAACTTGGAAACAAAAATGAACCAGGAAGAAAGGCAGTCCCACTGTTTAAAATAATTAAGGAGCCTATAAGTATAATCACTTCATGCAGGTAGAGATTCAGAAATAAGTCATGGAAGAGGCCCAGGACAAAGGAAGATATTTAAAACACTGGAAGCCAAGAGGAGAGACTCAGGCAGAAGCTCCCTTGAGAAATGCTAGGGAAGGGTCAGGAAGGTCAAGTGATGCTTAGTGAATTGATAACATAGCTCTTTGGACAGAGTTAAAAGAAATCAGGTCTGAATGGTCTAAGGAGCATACAGCTGATGAGGAAATGTTGAATATGAACAACTGCTTCTTAGACAAATGTATTTCTTCTGTGCTAAAAACGTGTTTATCTAGTTTCAATAATATTTTATTTGTTATTATTTTTTATTTTTATGTGTATGAGTGTATTGCTTATATGCATGCAAGTGCATGTGAATTGTGCAATGCCGAGGAGGTCAGAAGGGGGTGTCAGATTCCCTAGAACTAGAGTTACCAACAGTTGTCAGCTGCCATAGAGATGCTGGGAATTAAACCCAGGTCCTCTGTAAGAGCAGCCAGTTCTCTTAACCACTGATCCATCTCTCCAGTCCCAATCTCATTGTTATTTTTAATATTGGAGTTAAGTAGCATATGACATTTTAATAATTTGTTGCTTTTTTGTTTGTTTCATTTGTTTTGAGTCAGCGCCTCCCTGTAGCCCCAGTTGCCCTGGAACTTGCCATGTACACCACACTGGCCTTAGTCCCACAGATATCTGCCTGCCTCTGCTTCCTGAGTGCTGGTATTAATGTTATATACCAACATGCCTAGCAAGTGTTCATTTTTGAAATCTCTGCCTATTCAGTATGCTAAAAATTAATTTCTGCCATATCCCACTTAACTGTAGTTTGTGTAACTTTGATATCAACTGGAGTTCTCCTAATTATATAACACACTTCTTATTACAACTTGGGGCTGACTTTATATTTCATCCACTGAACAAACATACCTTTACTTCTTTCATAATGTACTTGTGATTCATATATGAACTGGAACTATAAGTGCTAGAGAGATGGATCAGTGGTTAGGAGTATTTGTTGCTCTTGCAAAGGACCTGATTTCTGTTTCCAGGTTTCCAGCTCTCATTTCAGGCGGTTCACACCTGCTTGGAACTTCAACACTAAGAGTGTTCACAATCTCAAGCCTCTGAGGGAACCAGCACTTATGTTCGCAAACCCACACACAGACATACACATATATGCATAATTAAAAATAAGTAAATTTGCTGGACATGGGGCGCACGCCTTTAATCCTAGCACTCAGGAGGCAGAAGCAGGCAGATCTTTGTGAGTTCAAGACCAGTCTACAGAGTGAGTTCCAGGCCAGCTGAGTACTAAAGGGAGACCCTACCTCAAAAAGAAACCCCCCCAAAAGTAAATATTATAGTCAGGGGTAGTGACATATGCCTTTAAGTCCAGCACTCTAGTGGCAGAGATAGACCTCTGTGGGATTGAGGCCAGTCTGGTATACATGGTGAGGTCCACACCTGCTGGGAACATAGGAAGACCCTATTTCAAAAAGACAAACAACAACAACAACAGCAGCAAAATACCAAAACCTAAGCATTGTACAGAGGCCTTTAATCCCAACCTCCAGAGGCAGAGGCAGAGGCAGAGGCAGAGGCAGAGGCAGAGGCAGAGGCAGAGGCAGAGGCAGAGGCAGAGGCAGGCAGATTTCTTTGAGATCTTGACCAGCCTGGTCTACATAGTGTTTTCCAGATAGGATGTGGCTAGGAATGCCTCATCAAAACAACAACAAACAAACAAAAATCAAAACCCAAACAAAACAAAACCCCACAAAAGACAGTAAATAATAAAATGAAATAGCAGTATAACAGAACTTTCACAGTTAACTAATATAGACCAATCCTTTTGGTAGATATAAAAGGGAATTTCTAATTATTGAAAAATAACAAAAGAAGCCGGGCATGGTGGTGCAAGCCTTTAATGGGAGACACTTGGGAGGCAGAGGCAGGTGGATCTTTGTGAGTTCAAGGCAAGCCTGGTAGCCTGGTCTACAGAGAAAGCTCCAGGACAGCTGGGGCTACAGTGAGACCCTGTCTCAAAAAAGACCAATAAAAATAAAATAAAATAAAATAAAAACCCAACAAAAAAAACACAACAAAATCAAACCAACAACAACAACAACAACAAAAGAGGCAAAGGGTTGTTTCCTGAAAGTAGTATTAAGTAGTATTTCAGCAAACATATGGTTAATTACTATTTTGTAAACAATTCAAAGATGCAAAGTAATTCACCTTAGGTTACTGCCATTAAGTTTATCTTATGGTTTAAATAATGTGTCAGGTAAAACTGAAACACTAATAAAGAATATTAGGTGTGTGGACAATAATTTTCCCCAAGAGAAGAATGAGACTGCCTCAGGGCACTCAGATCAGACAGGTAGAAGAATTCCTAGAAAAAAATGTCAAACATTAAATGAATCTTATTTATATCCACAATATAAAGTTTATCACAACATATTTAGAAATTGGCTTCCAGATCAGCATCTCAGTATTATTCAGGATGTCTACTGTTCTTTGTCCAACCTATTTTAAACTTTCCTCTAAAAATTCTGTAAATAATTTATATATTAACATCAGTACAACAAAATTTCTAAAGAAATCTAAAAAGGAAGCATATAGAAAGCCAATCTTTACTTATATGAATAAGTGCTATGTTATAGTCCATTCACACATTCCTTTTAATAATTATTTATTTTGTATGTCTCTGGGTTTAAAAATGAAAAGTATCTTTTGCTATCTGTGATAATATTTTTGGACTATTACACAAAATATGAAATTACTTTCTTAAGATTTATCAGGAAGACACGATGAAGTGAATTTTAAAAATATCTTTGAATAAGCATATTAAAGAAAGCCATGTATCCTAAAATTATCCTTTACTAATATTAATGACACATCTTAGAGTTTCTAACTTAATTTAAAAACATGGGTTTAGAAAAATGTATGAAAATATTTATTGCTTCTATCTCTATCAATGGATATATACAATAACTGCACAGTAATTACACTTCATTGCATTAACTTTGCATTAGTAATTTTCTACTCAGAAAATGAAGAACTTGTTACATATATTCATGTGATAAATATGGTATAAAAAGTATTATATTCTAACAGTCTCAAAGTCATACTTGGTCTAACAAAACACATTACTTGGTCTTCACAACTAATTAGGAAACAGGATAGCATAGAGGTTCAGGGGAGCAGGAGCTCTACAGCACATTGCAGTGCTTTCAATCTTTGCTCTACAACATGATCTTGAGGAAGACAGTGTTTTAAAGGTAAATGTTATATCTAAATATTTTACTTCAGAATGGCAAATTTGGGAGTATGTTGAAGAGAAGGAGAACTCCTTTGTGGCAAGCAATTCTGCCTTGAGTTTGGAGTGGTGGGAGTCAGAGTGGTGGTGATGATATGGAAATGGATTTCTAGTTAAGAAAATAGGCTTTGGGGAAGTTTTTATAAAGCAATAGGTACCACACATCAATAGAAGACATCAATCTGTGATCTTACATTCAAATATTTTGTGGTGTTACTTGGAAAGTAAAAATAGAGGACAAACAATTATACTTGTATAGAATAAGTGCTGAACATTTCAAAGAAACCTCAGTACTTTTTATTACAACAAATTTGTGACTATTACCTTAAGGTAATTATTAAGGGAGCATTCTTTATTCAAGTCCAAGTTTTCCAAGAGTCATTGGAGGCTTTGCAAGCATTTTGCCATGGTTAAAGGTGAGCCACATGCCTAAATAAAAGCTAATTTTTCCTCCATGGCCAGGAGAACTTTTGGTTTTTGGCAAAGTAGTAGATCAAAATGGTTATATTTTACATTTAGCCAGGAATAATACAATTCAGTTTATATTAAATGATAAAGGAAATAATTTACCAATAAATAACTAAAGTGTTCACATTACAATCAGAGGTGTTTCACTTCATCACATTACAATATGATGTTGGTTGTTATCTACAAATATGTTGGGTCCTGTGTGTATCCTGTGAAGCAGGCCACTTGTTGGACGTGCCTGGACAATATATTCTTTTATTAATGAGTATCAACTATGGATTATTTATTTATTTCAATAAAGCTTTAATTACATATGAAATATGGATTATTTGATCAAATACGGTTACCAGTAGCCTTAGCTACTATGCAGCACTATTTCCATGCGATTACCATCTGAGGTATCATAGACTCTCTTGCAACCTCAGAAGGGTTAATTCTGCAAAGTTTCACTCATGAAATGACTGCAGGCAGCACAGGGTCAGTGATCCCAGTCTGTGATAAGACACTGTTGCAGAACAGAGTCTGTAGCATTGGTGAAAATAATTTTAATAACTGTTACATATTATCTCAAGCAGGGTTTTCTTCACATCTGTCATGCTGAAATCAGTTTTCTGCTCAAATAGGAGGTATTCTTTTGAATAACAGCTTTGAAAGAGACTTTGAATACGTGAACTAAGTATGCTTCAGTTTCATAACAAATTGCTGTATAAATTTTTTTTGGTCGGTTACATATTTTACCCTAAAGAATGCAAAAGAATAAATAGTAAAATCAAATTAATTTCAAATGACTCAGTGTAATGAAATTAACTTGCATTATCAAACACAATAACACATTCACGATTTCAGAAATATTAGCCTGATAGAAATGCAAAAATCACCTCTGTTCTCTTTAGAATTGAAGCCCCTGTTTTATACACACTAGAACTTCCATCCACAGTGGAAACCTACAACAGACTTTCAGCTGGAGCTTGCTGCCTTGTTCCCTGTAAGAAAGGAAGGCTAGGCTAGTGATGGCTTTGGAAGAGGTGCAGAGGGTAGCGTAGACCCCGACCTGGAAGCAAGAGAGATAGGAAGGAGGGCGGTGATGCTGTACAGTTCTTGACTAGCAGAGAAAGCAACGGGAAAATATTCATTTTTCAGAGAACACAAATTCTGCTCAGTAGCAAAGCCATTCTACCTGTTTGTCCATCACTTCTGTTCTTCTAGATGCTGTTGATTGGCCTGAGGGAGATAGGGGTGGATTAGGAGAGGTCGATAGGAGCAAAAACTAGTTCAGCCTCAGACTTTCCCTAACAATTCTTCCTTAGACTCTTACTTGTAAAGTCTCATTAGGTCATTATTTTGCAGCTTTAGTCTACTGCTTACCTGCTTTCTCTCCTCTCTCCCTCCTTCCCAGTCTCCTCCCAAGTTCTTACCTGTCCACCGCAATGGCGGTCATGGAGTAAATGCTGGCAAACACCGCAGTAATGGGAAAGAAGTTCTGGAAGCGGCAGTAGTTTGCGCCAAAGTACCACTCGCTGTGAAGCGCATAGATGAAATTGACCAAGGTGTTGAAGGCGGCTGTGGAGGCGTCGGAGAAAGCGAGATTCACTAGAAAATAGTTGGTGACAGTCCTCATGCGCTTGTGGGCCAGGATGATCCATATGACGATGAGGTTTCCGAAGACCGCCACAGCCACTACCACACCATAAGCCAAGGACCAGAGAGCGATGCGCCAGGACGGCTGCAGGAACTGGTTGGTGAGGTTGGCCCGGGGCTGGGAAGGCACGGAGGAAGTCGCAGGCAGCCCAAACACTGAGGACAAGTTGCCGGCTTGGACCCGCAGCCACTCTGCCTCACTGGAGCCCGATGCCGGCGTGACCCCCAGCGCTGCGCTCAGGTTCCCAGCGTTGGTCTCTATGCCATCCGTCCAGGTCCCCAAAGGGACAGAGGCCATGGCTGGAGTCTGCAGCCTGGGACCTGACCCACTCAGGCGCCAGCCCCAGCCGGCTCCCCACCTCCCTGGCACTGAGATCTTCAGTCCGCCTGGAAGAGGATGGGGAGGGTACCGTGGCTTTGTGGTGGAGTGACGGTAGGAGCAGGAGCGTGCAGGGGTGCGGAGCAAGAGCAGCACTTAGTCCTAGGAGTTTGCCTCTCTGGAAGGCGGGAAAGAAGAGGCGGCAGGCAGCCGAGAATTAGGCTGTGCACCAGGAGAACTGAGGAGGCTACGCTTGGAGACAGGCTTTATAATATCACAGATCACCCCCCCTCCCCCCCGCCGCGCTGACGTGGGGGCGCAGAGCTGACGAACTCCTTCAGGGCTGGGATTGCTTTCCGCTCATCCAGCTCCCCCTCCCCCCACCGCTTTGGGTTTCATTCATTCTCCACTCCTTGCCAAGCAGCCACTGGCTGAGAGCATCGGAAAGGCGGCACTTTGTCAGCTAAGAATGAAAAGATTCCAGTACTGTTTTCACTTTTTTTTTTTTTTTTTTTTTAACTTTTGGATTTTGCGCTGAGCTTTACTGTGAGCTGTACTTTTCTAAACCAACCACTGAAACAAAGAGAAGATCCCAGGTACATTTTTAGAGAGGCGTCAGGTTTGGAGTCCTCTGTAGCTATGGCTGCAGGGAGATGCCCTCTTTGGCCTCACCAATTTTGGAATTGTTCAACATTCTGCACCTGTGTGTATATTTTCACTTCTGAGATTAGTTTTCTTTCTCCTCCCGTGAATGCCCACCCATTCATTTCCTTTCTTCTAATCCTTGTCTCTGGAAATCTTTGCAGTCCCCTTTTACTCCCCTCAAATAAATTTCACTCCGCCCCCTCCCCCAACAAGATTTTTTTCAGATTGCCCCAACATTCAGAAGGCAAAGCAGAAATCCTAGTAAATGTAAATGTTCTTGAAACATGAGGCTTAGATTTCTTCGCTTTGGGCCAAATGCATCTTTAAGCAATGTGAATGTGATACATGCTTATGTGGTTACAAATACCTGTGCTCTTTGGTGTTCAGGCCGTGGACTTTTAGTCCATTTCTGAGCTATCCTGAGGCAGGTGAGCAAGACTGCTTCCTGGAGTGGAAACCATAGAAAGGGTCCTCACTTAGATGGAGCGCACAGGCAATTTTTCAGGAGGTTCCAAGGCAAACCTTCCTTGATTAGTCTCTGGGTGAGTATAGAAGGGTTTGTGCATAAACATAGTCTTAACCTCCCACATACTTATCTTTTTGAAGGTTCATGTCCATATTTGAAGGTCAGAATTGAAAAATGCCTAATTTACCCCTGGCTATGAGGAGTTTCACCAGATTTCCTTCAAGAACGCATCAGTAAATGTTAGTGCCTGTCTTTAGCATCTGAACGATTTTTCAGGAGAAATGCATCTGAGCTATCAAGGGAAGGTTGCTTATCAAGGGAAGGTCGCTTATCAACGGAAAGTCGCTTATCAAGGGAAGGTCGCTTGTAACCTGCAGTTGTCCTGCAGGATTACACATAATGCAAAAGCCTTGATGTGATTATTGTACCATTGGATAATACAAATGGTGTGAGATATAATTAAAGTGCTAATATGTAAAAAATCTGATAACCATCCTGTTGAAAAAAAAGGGTAAGGAACACTATAGTTATCAATTGTTATTACTTCTTCCAGGAGAGTGTCATCAAATATAGAATAAATTATAGATGAAACTATTAGAGATCCTAGACCTCTTGCTTAATAATTCCAAGTTGAGCTATTTTATTTAAAAAGATATATTACCTTTTTTTCTTTCAATTCACTGTGTAGAAGTAATTTGAGTGACAAATGAAAACTTCTCCCTTCCCTAATTGTAGAAGAAATTAAGTAAAAGACTTTTATATGACCCATCACTTATTCAAGATCATGAAATGGGATATATAGACCTAAGTAACTAAACATATTTTGAGAAATTTTAGGAATGTAGAATTACTTCTATAGATGGATATTCATCTTATACTTTTTCTCTCACTTATAAAACTTACAGAATACTATAGTGCTACAATTCTGTCTGCATCAGGCTTCTATAATAGATGCGATAAGGCCAAACCAAACCAAATCAAAACAAACAACTAAAAATCCTGAATGGTAATGATATTTAGAAGTAAATAAAAGGAAAGTGGTTTAAAGATTTCTGTCCTTTTTGAGAAAAGGAGAGTCTTAAATCACGACTTGCTTCTTAGACCTGCCTTTCCTAGAGAGAATCTCTGTTGTTCTCAGCAGGTGGTAATGTTATTTTATTATCTCTACTTCTCAGATAGGTATTCAGTGCATTTCATTCCATGTGCTATTCCTGATACTGGGTATGTAGCATCAAAGCAGCCAGCTACAATGGAGCTCCACCCAAGTACTGTTTTTGATGCAAAAACAGGTGTAGGAATGGAAATGGGAAAACAGAAATAGTGGGATGTTTACCAATAGAAGGGGGCACTAAGAGTTGTTCTTAGGATTCTTTAAAGTTAAAAAATTAGTTTGTGAGGATGGAACAAATTTTTTAAAGGCAAGACAGAGTGCCAGAAAATTATCTATCTATCTATCTATCTATCTATCTATCTATCTATCTTCTATCTATTAAAAAGTAAGTCTGTGAAACAATAACATCTAAGCATCACTTCCTTACTAAGGGAATTTCGAGAATAGTTTACTGAAAACAGCTTCAGATTCTAAATTCTGTCATTACTGAATATTCTTATCTCTTTCTTATTCAGCTTTCTTCCTTGTCTTTTCTTTACTATTTTACTATAAGAAATTCAAAACTCATAGCCTTGAAAGAAGGAATAGAAATGCATAGGAAGAGGTACTGGGGAGATGGCTCAGTGGTTAAGAGTACTGGCTGTTTTCAAAAACCGGAGTTCAGTTCCCAGGACTCACATAAGGGCTAAAACCATTTATAACTCTAGTCCCAGGGGATCTAATGCCATCTTCTGGCTTCTGAAGAAATACATGACACAGCTGCACTTACAAAAATGGAGGCAAAACATTCATATAACTTCTATCTTGGGGGAAATCAATGGTTAATCAATTGGACCTAAAGCCCACTCAGTGGGAGGAAACTCATGTGTTGTATTGTTAACATATCCAGGTGCACACATATGGAGAGGTCATAGATCTTAGAAAATTCCACAAGGCAGACACATCCCTAGGCTATCTTAACATTCTTCTAACTACAAAAAGAAATATCCATCTCCCCTGTACCTTGACTTACAAGGGGATCCTTTTATTTACAAACAAAAATTCCACACAGCATTCAGAAAAGAAGATGGCTTTGCACCAGAAGAGAATAGTACAAAGTTCCACAACTGGACACACACAGACATAGTCTGTGAATGTCTCATGCCTAGACAACGTATCTACAGTGCAACCTCTTCACACAAGACCCAAGCATCATAGAACAAGGATCCTCTCATTAAGGAAGCTCCTCTGTGCAACAGGAGACCAGGAACCCAAAAGGGTCTGAATGCCCAAACTGTGAAGATTAGGAGTCTACAGAGTGTGGTATCATGGACAGGCTGCCTATATTCAGCTTCACCCACTCAGGGTTCAGGGAAAATTACTTGCAGAAGAGGGGACAGAAAGATTGTAAAAGCCAGGGATGGGATGTAAGACCAAATGGAAATGAATCCTACAAGTTCCTGAGACCTGGTTCATATGAACCTACAGCATTGGTATCAGCATGTACAAGACCCATGCAAGCTCAGCTGGATAAAAACCCAGCACAGAACTGCAGAAATGGGTATCAGAGCCCAACTTTGGCTGAGGAAATATTGGGAGCAGATGATGGTCGGTGGTCCAGTGAGGAAGATCTGGCCTTCTTTAGAAAAGAGACTTCTGAGAATCTGACTAGAGCTCAGGGGAAAAGCTGGCACTGAGGAGTGAGTGGGAGAGCAATTTGGCACAGTGGACAAATGACAAAAGGTGTGAACTCTGAGGAGGGGGCTGAGGGAGAGTGCCAAGGGAGAAGCAGGTATCATGGGGATTAAGACTGACTGAAAACTTATGTACGAAACACATTTAAAAATCCAATCAATACACTGGAAATGAGAGAACATCAGAAGCAGACTATTAGAACAGGACCCTGGGATTTAAAAGTATACCCATAGCAAGTATGTACTTCATCCCGTGGCCCAGTATGAGGATGCTGTAAGACATGGCCAAGGTGGTACACAGCTTAATTTGAAGTGTTAATGAGTTTTAAACAGGGAAAAAAATCTAAAATGGTCTGATTACATAAGTAGAAAACAACTTACCATCGTTTATGTGAATATTTTGTATTTATTGCTAATGATCAATAAGTATATATTTTATTATATAGTATTATATATGTATTTTATTTCTTTTCAAGTTTTTTTGCTATATTTATTTTTTCTTAGACTGTACAATGGAAATGTGCTTTAGTTATTTACTAACAATGTATAAAATAGAACAGATACTTGTTACGTATTAATTATCCTTTCCTATCTTAATGAATTGACACTTAGAATCATATATTTCATAAATAAATTTTTATTTTTGCAGGTCTCCCCAAACAAGCATAGTAGGATTATTTCAGGTAATTCTGCTGGGTAGTGGAAGAACTGGAGTTTGGAAAAGAAAGTTGGTCTAAATTCCAGGTTTATGTCTCTGTGAATAACCTTCTATTTGACAGCTGTCTTGAGCTTTTCCCTTTCAGTATGCTCAGATTTTTCCCACAATACTGAGATTTTTTTTCTTTCTTAACAATTCATATCCTCATCATCCAGTACTTTGACCTCTAATTTACACATGCTTCTCATTGATTGTTCAGCAGCACTGCTTTGCAATTATACCAAATCATTTCTACAATTTGAGTTAAGACACTGAATATTGCAGGCAGTCAATCAATCATGAAGCTCCACTCAGTTGTGCGGATAGGAGCTCCTTAGAAGTCTTGCTCTCTACTAGGCAGCTTTTCCATCTGTGTCTGTGATAAGTTCTTAATTCCAAAATTTGCATCTGTTCTTTGAATCTTTCCTTTCCCTCTTCTCTGTTATGCTCATATTTGTCCTTATAAATTATATTATTTTATTACGTATTAAATACTTTCTATTTTTGTCAATGTACTGTCTTGTCTGCATACTAAACGCATTCAGCTTGAGATAATCTTAAATTTTGATATTTCCCTAAAACTAACATGTGACACTTATATGACACTTATTTTCTCATGACAGAGAAAAAGTACTATGAATCCAGTGGCTTAAAATAACGGAATTATAGCCGGGCTTGGTGGCGCATGCCTTTAATAGCAGCACTTGGGAGGCAGTGGCAGGCGGATCTCTGTGAGTTCGCAGCCAGCCTGGTCTACATAGTGAGCTGGAACTAAAAGGAGACCCTGTTTCAGAAAGACCAAAACAATTTTTTTAACAGAATTATATATATTCTCTCACAGCCTGAGAGGCCAAAGTCTGAAATAAAGTCCTGGGAAAGATCCTTCAGGTCTATCTGGGAGAGATCTGGTTCATGTCTTTCTCCTAGTTTCTCTGAATGATTTTCATGTTCTAAGACTGAAGACAGATTGCTACAATTTTGATCTTGTTCACTACTTGCCATTCCACAAGGCCTTTTCTTAAACCAAGACTCTTCTTTGAGAGGCTGATGTCAATATATATTATATATTAAAATATAATATATATATATATATTTATATCTTATTCTTTCCTGGGGCATCTCTCTTTCTCTTACCTTTGAGAAACCCATACCCATTTCTCATATGTGATTATATCTTTTCTTGAGTATATCTCTCCTATTTCTAATAAAAACCCAACTCTCATTCATACTGGCAAGTCCTAAAGTTCTTTTCTGTGTCAAAGCCATGAATTCAGTTTGGCCTGAATTGAGATCCTAAAAGATTAGAGGAACTTGTATGGAACTATGTCTGTCCATTCACTACTGACAATCTATTGTATCCAAATTTCTCTCTTATAAAAAAATATAAAGCCATTTAAGTAAGGTCAGCCATGAAACTATAGAGCTCATATTAACTGTCTTCTGCAAAGAACCCATTTCCAAATAAGATCACATTCATTGGGACTGGGGTTATGATTTGAATTCTGTCTAGAGTAGTCTTCTTTGGCAAGAATTTATGGTATTATTTTTAATTGTGTGTGTGTGTGTGTGTGTGTGTGTGTGTGTGTGTGCCACATGTGTAGAGTGGAGACCAGAACAATGGATCCCTTGCAGCTGGATTTCCAGGATTTCTAAGTAGTTGTGAGTGTAGGGTTAATGTAAGGAACCAAACTCTAGGCTCTTGCAAGAAGAGTACATGGTATTAACTGCAATTTTATCTCTCCAGCCCCCACAACAATCTCCTATTTGCACCCCGATTAACATCTTTTTTTTGTGCAAAATATACTCATCCTATCTCAGCTTGCTCGAAATTCTTACCCAATCCAATATCAGCTCTAAGAATAAAATATTGCTCAAATAGCCCTTCAAAAATCCCCATGTGGGATGGAGAGATAGTGCAGCCATTAAAGGCTAACAACCCAAACATCAAAAATTCCCTGTATTGTCATCTGACTTAGGTATGTGTGGGGCTAAGGGCAAATGTTTCTCATGTGACAAAATTCTTCATTCACAGGTCTTTGGAACTACAAAAGGAATTATCATTTTCTAAAGTGGAGTAGGAGTGTAGAAATAGGATAGGCATTCTCGTTCCAAACGAAACAGGGATGAAAGATCAGCTAGAACCAAGTTCACACTTCAGCAAAAAATTTCCACTTTGTTTTATGCTCTGATACTAAATCCTCTGGGTCTGGGCTGGCAACTCCTGCTTCTTTGGCCTCTCAGCCTTTCACTATAGAATAGGGATCACTTTTCCTTCTTTTTCTAGCAACATATCTCTCATTTTCTTATGATATTGTACTGTAATCTGCTTCAATGTGCATATATGGTATATGTGCATGTGTGTGTGTGTGTGTTTGTGTGTGTGTGTCTGTCTGTCTGTCTGTATGTATGTATGTTAATTGTCACCCTAATAGACTTTGGAATCACCCAAGTGTTGAGCCACTGGGCCTGCCTGTGAGGGCAGGCTATGTTAAGGGATGTGAGAAGATTTATCTAATTGAAAGTGGAACCATTTCCTGGGCAGGGATCCCAGACCACAGAAAATATAAAAACAGTGAGCTGAGCAATACACATGCATCTCTCTGCTTCTTGACTGCAGATGCACTGCAATTAGCTCCCATAAGCCCCTGCTGCTCTGACTTCCTGTCCATAATGAACTGTATCTTTCTTAAATTTCTTTTGTCAGAATATTTTATCACATTAACAGGGAAAGAAACTAATGCAGCAGATTTCTAATAGTCTCTGCAAAAAAATCTAGGCCTTTACTTTTAGGTACTTGTTACAGAAGCACACTACTTCAAATTGTACCCCAAAAAGGATTCTTATCATTTTCTCTTAAACAATAATTCTGTGAGGATATGTCTGTTTCGTCTTTTCTAATACGTAAGCAATATAGTCTAAATCTTCTTTATACTTGGTATTCCCAAAATTCTTCCTTGTATTTAATTTCTCTGAGATACTTATCTCTTGCAAATCCTTATCTTTGTTACTATTAGATGTTAGGTGTGCTAGTTCTACTTCTCTATCCTCACATGCTTAGATTTCTAGTGGACACCCTTTATCAGAGGGTCTGTCATTTCACTTATAAAATCTAAATTAAGTCACCTTCAAGGTCTTAAATATGTTCTTTCTATTTTTGTCCTGTTGAAAGGGAAATAAATAAAAAAAACTTGCTGCCATCTTGATAAGGAAATAAATCTAGATAAATTTACTTTATCAAACTAAAATCTTGGATATTAGTTTAGATTTTTTGGCATTTTCTATTTTCTTTTATGCCACAAACCCAGTAACTTACTAACTTCTGTAGAATCCATTCAAAATTCTTTGTAGCTTTCCAACATAACTTTTCTCATTTCCACCTCCACTATTTTTTCTTCCGTGGATCAGATTCCTGTTATTTCCCTTGTCGATTCCATGACAGGCTCATAATGGATCACTTTGATTTTAGTCTTTACTTTTCCTGTCAATTGTTCTTTTTCATGGTTTAAACTGATCTTTCTAAAAAAAAAACAGAGCAAGAATTCTGCTTCCAAAAACTTCAGAAGAGAACAACAAGGCCATTGAATATTTGGCCCTTGTTCGAATCTTTAATATCATACCATCATCTATTTTTTTTTTAAATTTAAAACTGGCAGTGCTTCTGTGATGGCCAGTGGTGACTATCAACTTGAAGAGGTCCAAAACCATCTGAGAAACAGACTTCTAGCCATATCTGTGAGGGAGTTTCTAGGCTTGGTTAATTGCAGTGGGAAGCCCCACTCTAAGTGTAGGCAGCATCATTCCACTGGATGGAGTCCTGAACTGAGTAAAAGAAGAGCAGCCTGGAGCAGCACTCATCGCTCTCTATGTCCTGACTGTGGATACCGTGTGAACACTGCCTCATGCTCCTGTTGCCTTGACTCCCTGCCATGATGGAGTCTACTGTCAAACTGTCACTGAAATAGACTTTTCTGGTAAGTTGCTTTTATCAGATATTTTGTCATAGCAGTGAGAAAAGTAAGTAAGTCTTCTTGAATACTGAGTTTTATATATAATGCATTTGTAGTTCTGGATCTTCTTATTGGAAGAGTCTTTTCAGAAATCTGTTGATTTCTCACTTGTTATTTAAATTTTGTTTTACTTATTACATTTCAAAGGGAAGTCCCTATGGAAGGAAGGCTCATTGCAGTATTCTATTTATGTCAGCCTGGCACTTTCCAGATCAGCCCATAATAGGAATTCTCCTGGTTCACACCTCAAAATAAACCATGACACTTTAATTTTATTAGGCTGAAGAGCATAAAATCTATAATAAATATTTCAATTGAATTATGTGCTTAGCATACCATCTCTTGTTCAAAATAAGAAATTCACAGAGCTAAATTAGATACTGAATTAAGGATATATTCAGCTAATAAAACCATGACCTTTCAGAAAAATATGTTATTCACTTTGCTTGTCATTTGTAGATAAAACATATGTTCTATTGCAAATAATTTTAGAACAAAATTTGTGTTATAAATCATGTTGGGAAATTTTTTTCAGTCTTATGTTTTGGTTAAGAAAATGCCTTAACATGTTTCATATTAGAAATAATGTCTGCTGGTCTTTCCCTCCACCCAGAACATCTGAAGAACATTCTTATCTGCACTGGATTTACAGAAGGTATTGTTCAATTCAGTTTCGAAGGTGGGTATGTAGTTCATTTGCTATGCTTTCATTTTCCTCTGTGCTTACTAGAATGGCAAATTTATGATTTCATTTTTTATGCTCATACCAAGACATGTCTGGGCATTACATTCAATCTTTGTAGCAAACTAAATTAAATACAAAATTAAATGTTTATGCCCCTTCTAAATATGATTGCAATCTTTGGACTTTGTAATCACTTGTCCACCCTAGAATCTTGGGAGCCAGGCTTATTTGTACTCCCATCTCCCCTTTTATGGCACAGTCTATTAAGTTAGAAATAGTCTTCTAGGAAAGTCTATCCAGTATTTCCAGCAGGTTTTATATCAGTTTTTCTTATTCTACTTGCCAATAGTAATTCTTTACATTTCCCATTACTCGTCCTATGGTTTGTATGACAGACTCATGCTATACCGCTATGATTTTAGTCAGCATTCCACCTTACTGTGTGGCCTCACTAAAAAAAATGGCTCTCACACTCTCTGGTTGCATAGTTAAAGGAAAAATGTCTATGAATGTCCTCAAAAGTTTTGCCTTTGCTTATTAGTTTTACTGACGATGACATAACAAATTCTTGGGCATATTTTCTTCAGTAAATTTCAGGCCAAGAGATGTGAATAATATAACATGCCTGGTTTAATTTCAAGCAGTGACTTTTAAAAAAGTTTTAAATATTCAATTGGCTGAGAAGTATTTTCAAATTTTAGAAAGGAAAAGTAAAAAAAAAAAGTCAGGTACACTTGCTGAGAATATAAGACACTAAATCGTTTGGAAATATCATTGGTTTTCTGAAGTCTTTAAATGAATCACCTGTGGAGGTTAAAGTATTATCACTTCCTCAGAGATTTCTGTTACAAAAGATGCATTAGTGTTATTTATAATAATCTTTACCTAACATGTGTACTTTTCTTAAAAGAAAATCTGAAGTTAATCCCTCTCTTGCTCATTTTTTTCTTTTTAGGTCACTTCTTGTTCACATCATGTGGAATGAATTTCCATGTACGTAGCCACAACTTTCTCTGGTATATGTTTGGGAAGTAAATGCCTAAGTATCTAAGGTGAAAGGGATGCTGAGTTCTTTGAAAACTAGAGGTATGCTCATATGTTTTGAATATACAACTTTTACTTTTCTGGAATATGTTTTCCATTTTTCTTGCAAAAGGAGAGTATCACAAATGCTTAAACTTGGGGGCACTTATGAGAGAAGCTTTCTTATAGGTTTTAGTTGAAAATATGAGGGCTTTTATGTTTCATTTTTTGAGAATTTTATACTTGAACGCTGTTGTATTTACATTATCCCCACCCTTCCCAGTCTCCCTCTAACTCTCCATGCCTCCACCGTCCCTCTCAATTTTTGTCTCTTTGATTCTTATTTTTACATAAACTTGTGTGTGTGTGTGTGTGTGTGTGTGTGTGTATCACTAAGTCTATTTAGAAATTTTCATGTGTGCCTTGCTGCCCACTTGGGATTAGATCTCTCACTGAGTTAGTCTGAAAAAAACTGTCTCCTCACACCCTGAGTCATTAAAAAATCTATGACTTCTTGTATGGGAGGAGTTGATTAACATTAACCAAATCAGTGGTTATATATATATATATATATAAATTGATCCTACATTACCTGCTAAGTGTTAATCTAGGTTTCAGAATTACATATAACTTAGGCTTTGATGCAGCTTATTTATACAATTTCTCTAAATATATTATAGATTTTCTTAGAGATTCATTGTTCATTTTCAATTTCTATCGTAAATTAACAGAGGATGAGTAATTTATCAAGAAAAGAGATTCATTTAGCTTAATGTTTTGGATAGTGAAAGTCTAAGATTTGGCAGCTCCACCTGTGCCACTTTTATTGAAGGCCATAAGGCTGCATCACAGCATGGTGGATGACTTTATGGTGAGGTTGCTGCCTGAGGAAGAGAGCACACAGCTATAGAGAAAGCCCAAGAGTCAAAGTGTATTCTAGGCTCTCTTTTAACAACGTGTTCCTGTGGAAACTGATTTGTGTCCTGAGAAAATTGCAGTACTGCTATCTGAGTGCAATGCCTTCAGCCACCTAATAAACTTAAACTTATTATTTCTGCACTGAGAGCCAGACACCTCCTGAAACCATGTCCAAATCTTAGGAGATGTGAAAATATTTTATTGGCTCTACTTTATAGGTGAATCTATCACGAATTTAATTCACATAGTTATCATTTTGGGGGGGGTCTTTTTGAGACAGTGTCTCCCTGTAGCCCCAGCTGTCCTGGAACTCACTCTAGTCCAGGCTGGCCTTGAACTCACAAAAATCCACCTGCCTCTGCCTCCCAAGTACTAGGATTAAAGGCGTGCACCACCATGGCCTTCGCATAGTCATCATTTATGGAACACTTATTCTGAATACTTATATATCTCATTTTATCCTTACAGTTATATAGGAATGAAATACCTTAAAATGTGTAATTGAGATAAATGTTAAGTTCTTAAATATTATCAATCTCTATTATCACATTTAGGTTATAAGCTAGTAAAGGATTAAACATTGCTTAAAGACCATACCACATAATGTAAGATATGCAATGTGTTTCCTATTTTTGGTTGTAAAGTTACATAATGTTAGGTGGAATTATGACTGTGCCTTGGTTCATTTGAAAGTCAAGCATGATGTAAGGGGAAGCAATGTGGCATCAAGGTGTCAAGGGTTGTACTTGTGATGGCTACTCTTGGTTGTCAACTAGACTGGATCTGGAATTGACTAATATGAGAAAAAATTTCTTGATTGAATTGTTTGAAGCTGAAGCTGAAACACCTAAATCTGGGTGTTTCCTCCTGATAACAACCCATATAAAAGGCCATGACAGAAGGAAGAATTTGCTTTTTGCTTACTTTCCTTCTTTCTCATTGGTGGATTCATCTTGTTGCTGTGGCATTCCTCTGCTGATTGTAGAACCAGCTACTCCAGATACCAATGTAGAAGGAAGACTACAAGATCTCCGCCTCTCCAATGTGGTGCAGCCATTCTTAGACTTGTCAGATTCCATTCTATAAGTTAGTTTCGTAAATATATGCATATATTTTTTCATTAAAAAAGAAATACTTACCTTACAGCTGAGAAAACAAAGGCTTCCAAAAACGTACAAAACCACAAGGGCAGTAAGTGGAAGAAGACACTGCACAGGATAAAAAAAATTATTCACATGCTCAGTTTGAGCAAGCTCAGCATTGAAGGTGATATTTAGGTATGTTTCAATCAGACAGTGTAAGGTCCACTATGGTATAGGATGCCACAGACTGAAATAAGTGTGAATCAGTGGGAAAGTGAAAGAGCCTTTTAAGTGCAATGGTACACTTGATTATTCCTCACCTCAAAAGAGCAAATATTCTTAAAATAATAATGCCAATGCACATGAATAAATTATGAGTGAGGCGGAAATTGATACAATGTAGAGAAATTTACAAGCTCTCCTTCCATCCAATAGTTTCATTCCTAGTGAGTCCTAGTGGTTTGATGAAAGGAAATAATCAGAAGTCCTAACAAAATGTTATGAATAATTACAAACATAACATTATTTTGAGGGAAAAATATTAAAGGGATACATATAAAATGATTTTGAAATACATAAAAATGAGTCATGGCATATTTATTTATTTATTTATTTTCACATAAATTTATTTATTTATTTTTAACAAATCTAGACCCATGTTCCCGCTCATTCCCCCACCCCACCAGAGCTCGTGCATTCTGCCAAACATGCTTTCTATCTCTTAGTCTTTCTCAATATTTTCCATGGGGAAGTTGACTGTTTTGAGCAGAAGTTCACTGTTTCAGTCAGTTCTTTGATGCAGTATTTTCTGTTGTTGTTGTTGTTTCCAAAATGCATTATGCCCAACTGCTTTGTACAAAAGCTCAGGGGGCCCTACACAAGAAATACTTACAACTGGGTAATTGGCACTAGCATCCACAGATGAGGGATACCATTCGTCGTTTGTTTTTCTGGGACTGTGTTACTTCACTCAGCATGATGTCCTCTAGCTCCAGCCATTTTCCTGCAAAGCTCGTGATGTCGTCTTTCTTTACTGCTGCATAGAATTCCATTGTGTAGATGTACCACATTTTCTCTATCCACTCGTCAGTTGAGGGGCATTTAGGTTGGTTCCAGCTCCTTGCTATTGTGAAGAGAGCTGCAATAAACATGGCCGTGCATGTATCTCTGTGGTGGCGTAAGTCTTGAGGGTACATGCCCAGGAGTGGTATGGCTGGGTCGGGTGGCAAGTTCATTCCAAGTCTTCCAAGGGTTCTCCACACTGCTTTCCATAGTGGCTGTACAAGTTTACATTCCCACCAGCAGTGGATGAGTGTTCCCCCTTCCCCACAACCTCTCCAGCACTTGGTATCATTTGTTTTCTTGATCCTAGCCAGTCTTATTGGAGTAAGATGATATCTTACAGTGGTTTTCATTTGCATTTCCTTAATGATTAGTGATATTTAAAAGATGAGCTTTTACCATCCTTTTGAAGAACATATTTTAGAGACTTTTAGTGACATTTGAATATTAAGTGAAAACAATTGTAAACATAAAATGGAATCTATCCTATTATATCAGTCATATGAGCAAATAAACTACTTGTCTGTTTACAGACAAAATTAATGAGTTTAAAGATGTTCAGGTATCTCAATATCAGAAGTCATTGTTTGATTTATAATTATCATTTTAACACTTTCTTTTTACAAATCTCCATATTTCCTTATTTAAATCACCTATATACATTAAAATTGTAAGTTTTTTTAAAAATTTTGTTTATTTATTTATGTGTATGAATGTACTATCTGCATGTAGGTTTGTGCACCCATATTGTGCCATGCCTCGGTGATCAGAAGAGGGTGTCGGATTCCCCTGGAACTGGAGTTCTCCTGGAATTGGAGTTACAGACGGTTCTCAGCTGCCATGTGGGTGCTGGGGATCGAACCCAGATCCTCTGCAAGAGCAGTCAGTACTCTTAACTTCTAGGCTATCTCTCCAGCCCAAAATTGTAAGTTTTAAATAAGAAAGTTAATATTGCCTAAGGAATTGTTAATATTAAGGAAGTAGAGGTCATAGACAATAACTGGTTGAATTCTGAGTGAATAATTAAATGCATTTTATGGTGATTCAATAAAACTCCCATAGGAAGATACATTTTGAGGAACTGATATTCTTGATTTGCTAGCTTAATTGAATCAGATGACATTTTAATGACATTACTGTATTATGTTGGATATTCTCTAAAATGTATCAAAGCATAATTAACAAAAATCAGACAGCATATACTTATTCCCAAATTAGTGTTCTGTTTTCTGCAAGTTTTGCTCATTTTTTAATTATTTACTTTTTACTGTTCCCAGGAAAGAGTAAAGAACATAAACTCTGGGGCTGGAGAGATGGCCTAGCAGTTAAGAGCACCAACTGCTCTTGCAGAGGACCCGGATTTGATCCCCAGCACCCACATGGCTGCTGAGAAATGTCTTTAACTCCAGTTCCAGGGGAATCCAACACCCTCTTCTGACCTCTGTGGCATTGCATGGCACGGGTGCACAAACCTACATGCAGACAGTACATTCATACACATAAAAAATAAATTAAATTAAAAAAAGAATATTTTTTAAAAAAGGATATAAACCCTGGAAACTGAGAGGTTAAGGATATACTGAAGACTCGACTCTTTAATTCCTTGTCTTACATTCTTTTAAGCTCTGTTTTGTGCTCATAAAGTAGTGATAATTATATTAATTATATAATACTTTTATATTAAACTTTTACCAGTAGTGTAAAATATAGAATACCTAAACCTATAAGTACAGAAAATGATTTTAATAAAAATAATATTTAAATTTATTGAGCACTTTGTAGGAATGTTCCAACCATGATATTTATAAGCCTTGACTCATTATTCTATCATAATCATCCTATGTGATAATGTCTTTAATATTCCGATTTTTGAACTAAGAAGACATAAAAACAAAGAACAGGATAACTGAAGTCTGTATGTGAGTTTTTCTAGAAAACAGGAGGCAGAATTACACTCAAAATTGGGTCATAGGAGTCCAGGATGCTAATAATTATACCATCTTTTCAATTAAATAAAAAAGCAATAAAACATTTCTCAAACAAATAAAATGAAAAATTAAAATTGCAACTGAGTAAGATTTAATGTGGTGTTCTTTCCTGAAATTATCTAATTGTCATCGTCTTTAAGAGGGTAAAAATTTAAATCAAAGCAATAGAGTGAACCGCAAAATGTAGCAAAACAAAAACTGTTTAAAAATGGCCATTATCTAGTTAAAGTTGATGGTCTGAAGATATTATTATGCTTCTCATTTTTCTCCTGATACAAATGAATAAAGTGTTGAAAAAATATGTGAGAGGAAGTTCTTTAGTGGAACCTATGGTTGACATTGATGCCAGGCAGTGATAAAGTAGGATTGGTTCCCGTGCTCAAATACTTCATGAGGGGTGAGGGAGTAGCTGCCAAGTGGGAATTAACTGCCAGACCTCAGAACTTTTCTAAAAACTGGAGTGCACAAAGGAGTCAAATGGATAATCCTTTGCTTGGGATATCAGATAAAGCATTTCTGAATCATGTGTAACAACAAAAGTTGGGGGCCAGAGTGAAATGACATTCAGGCCATTTTTGTAGAGTACATTCTAGAATGATTTAGGCTACATGAAGTTGTGACACAATTTTGTAATTGGCAACTTCACAAAGCTGTAGAAATTCGTGGGAGAAATTATACAAAACTAAAGAGATCAGTGGTTCATTATAAAGGACGCAGATCATTCATCAAAAAGTAGCCAGTAGCAACAAAACAATGGAATTAAACCAAACTACCTATTACCAAGAACAGAGTGTAAGCTTTAACATTATTTTATCTAGCTTCCTTGAGAAAAGCTCTTCCTTTCCACATGCAAACCTAAAGTTGAATAATTGTAATGGTTAATATTGGGCATGAGCTTGGCTGGGTTGACGTAGACTTACAAAGCACAGGCTTGAATAGGACTCCGAGGGTATTTCCAGAGAATTTAATGGGTAGGTCAGTGAGGTGAGTGTGGAAGCCCCATATTAAAGTTGAGCATCTCTATTTAATGGACTAGGCTCTGAATGGAATAGCAAGGACGTGGGTCTTATGCAGCTATGATGCTTTTCTTGGAAGACTAACAAACAAGCAGCAGGGACTATCTTTGTAATCAAGCATTAGCCAAGAAGAAAAAACCCGAGGAAACTGATTTAAAGATAAGAGTCCATGAGCTAGAACTAGTTAGGAGCTGTTATGCTGATTCTAGACAACGTATTTTGTTGGCAGCCTACTACACAAATGCTGTGTACCACGCGGTGTGCCACGCCCTAAAGATGGCACCGACTTCCCATGTCACTCTCGATAGCGACTAGCCATTTCCTTTGCATTAGACAGACTGCGCATGACTACTGCTCTCTGAGCCCGTGCTCCTGACATGCAAATTGGGTATCGGGACAGTGCACCTATCCAGAGCATACACGAGCCCTCTAGACCACTATATAAGCAGTGATTCTTCACCATTTCGGGGTCCTTCTCCTAAAAGAGCTGTAGCAATAAACTTTACCGCAGAAGAATCCTGTTGTCCACGTGAAGTTCTTGCCGGCGAGACTACAGCGCGGGACAAGTGGTGCCGAAAGCCCGGGCCCAGGAACCTGACATCGCTGGCGCCGAGAGAGGACCCTTCGACTTCCGAAGTGGATTCAGAACTGCGCTCAGGTATTAATTTTAAGGTCAGTTCTGAGAGATATGCTTTTCTCTGACGATCTAGAGGGATTGGAAGCTTGCCTAATCATTTTATTGGCTGTTGTAATTGTCCTTGTAGCATTGTTTTTTGAACACAAAGGCTGCATCGCCTCCAGGATGGGTAATACACATTCTTTGGTTACCGCTCTTCAGGTGGTTCTGAAAGGAAGGCAATTCAAAGTTTCTACTAAAACTCTTGATACTTTTGTTCAGGAAGTAGATCGTTACGCTCCTTGGCTTATATCCACTGGATCGCTTACTCTCTCTAGTTGGGACAAACTCAAAGGCGACTTGGACAGGGAACAGCGTACCAGAAAGCTTAAAGCAGAGACTATTCCTATTTGGAAATTGGTTAAATCCTGTCATCAGGATCAAAACTGTAAAGAAGAAATTAGGGAAGGACAACAAGCCCTTACAGACCTTCAGGAAAGCATGTCAGAAACAGAACGGAGTGAAAGAATAGGTGCACGTACAAAGCAAAAAGCTTTTAAAAAGGAAGATGCTAGCGATATTACTGAGAAAGGTACCTTATACCCATTTAGAGACCTACAAGCCCTGACATTAAGTGATTCAGGTTCTAATGAGGAATTACTGCCATCTGAGGAGGAGGAACTAGAGGAGGAAGCAGCCCGGTACAAAAATGAACACTCTCGCCCCGCCTGGCGAAAAAACAGGTTAAAACTAAAAGTAAACGGGGCCCATAACTCTTCCTCTCCCCTACCTTCAGCTCCACCACCTTATGCGCCTGGGAAATGCTCTACCTCCTTCTGCTCACCGGAGGTGCGACATGCCATGAGGCAAATATTCCCAGTTATAGAAAACGCTGACGGTGAGTGCGGCCATCAGCCCATAGAGCACAAGCAAGTTAAAGAATTAGCGGAGTCAGTCCGCACTTATGGAGTTAATGCTAATTTCATTGTGTCTCAAGTAGAGTGATTAGCCAGCACTGCCATGACACCTATGGACTGGCAGTATGTAGCAAAGGCATCCCTCCTCACTATGGGGCAATATCTAGAATGGAAGGCGCTGTGGCATGATGCTTGTCAGGCACAAGCCTGATCTAATGCTACAGCCGGAGGCGAGGTGGCCCGATGGACATTCGACATGCTTACTGGTCAGGGGGAACATGCTGCTGATCAGACCGGCTTCCCGCTTGCGGTCTATAGCCAAATATCAACTACAGCTTTGTGAGCCTGGAAAACATTAACAAATAAGGGAGAAGTCTCGAGCAATTTAACAAAAATAATTCAAGGCCCGAGTGAACCCTTTTCTGACTTCGTTGCTAGACTATTGGAAGCTGCGGGGAGGATTTTTGGGGACCAGGAACAGGCAATGCCCCTTATAGAGCAACTTATTTTTGAACAATGCACTAAGGAATGCAAGGCGGCCATCATCCCCCATAAGACAAAAGGCCTACAGTCATGGTTGAGGGCATGCAGAGAAATAGGAGGACCCCTCACCAATGCTGGGCTGGCAGCAGCAATACTACAAGGACAGAGACAAGCTAGACCTATCAAGTCGCCTGTTTGTTTCCAATGTGGAAAGCCAGGTCATATAAAAAAGGAGTGTACTACCCAGGGTAACATAAGAGTACCTGGGCTTTGTCCTAGATGTAAAAAGGGAAAACACTGGGCAAATGAATGCCGCTCAGTAAAAGATATCAAAGGGCGCCCTCTAGAGGATTCAAAAAACGAGATGCGGGGCCCTCGTCTCCAGGGCCCTCGAACATATGGAGACCCCCACACTCGCATTCATTGGACACAATCGCCTGTGAACACCCACGGAGAGCCACCTCAGGCTCCGCAGGACTGGACCTCCATTCCACTGCCAGAGTAGTTCTAACCCCACAGATGGGAATACAGCCTGTCCCCTCTGACTTTCATGGTCCACTACCAGAAAACACTGTGGGCCTGCTATTAGGTCACTCCTCTATGACTCTCAAAGGCCTCATAGTCCACCCCGGGGTTATTGATCAGGACTATACAGGCGAGCTTAAAATAATGTGTTTCATCCCCCAGGGGGCTCTTTTCAATTTCTCCTGGAGACCGTATTGCTCAGCTCCTCGTTCTCCCCAGTTGCCACAAATTATTTCCATCTCATTCAGCGGATAGGGGGAATAGTGGATTTGGTTCGACAGGTACTGACTCGGCTTATTTAATAGCTAGCCTTGACACCCGACCTACACTACAATTACTAATTGAAGGAAAAAGGTTTGAGGGTCTCCTAGATACTGGAGCCGATAAAAGTATAATAGCTGCACAATGGTGGCCAACTGCCTAGCCCGTGACTCAATCCGCACACTCTTTGCAAGGCTTAGGGTACGAATCCTCACCCTCCATCAGTTCTAGGGCATTGAAGTGGAAGGCACCAGAAGGAAAACGGGGGGAATTTACCCCCTACGTCCTTCCCCTACCCATTAATCTCTGGGGGAAGGGATATCATGAAACAATTAGGGCTAAAACTTATAAATGAATACTCTACTCCAGCTCAAAACATGATGACAAAAATGGGATATGTCCCTGGGAAAGGCCTGGGCAAATTTCAACAAGGCATAACTGAGCCTGGGCCCACCAAACCAAAATTAGATAAACATGGTCTGGGTTTTTCCTAGAGGCTGTTGAGGGCTTAATACCCATACCTTGGCTCACAGAGGAGGCGATATGGGTTCCTCAATGGCCTTTATCGTCTGAAAAACTTGCAGCAGCTCATCAGTTGGTAAAAGAACAACTGGAACTTAAACACTTGGAGCCCTCCAATTCTCCCTGGAATACCCCTGTTTTCGTTATAAAAAAGAGATCAGGTAAATGGAGGCTTCTACATGACCTCTGCGCAATTAATGCCCAGTTAAAAGGTGGACTTATGATAATAAATCAAAGGACAGACTTAGTCCAAGAACAAGTGGATGTACTGTGGCAGCTGGCCCAACTTTGTTGCGAATGGAAATACTCTGGTCTATGTGTGACTAGCATCCAATATCAAAACTTCACAAGGGGAGCAAATTTGTCTAAACAATTGTCCAGCTATCTTTTAGGAAATTGGACAGGAGAATTTGACAGCTTGATGAATCAACTTCGTATGGTTATTGTCACCGTGAACTTGACTAGAGTGGACGTCTCCCTTGCTGAAGGACTAGCCTCATGGATTGCTGCTGCTGTCTCCCACTTCAAGGAATGGGCAGGGGTTGCGGGGTTTGGTCTACTTCTATGTGGAGGGATTCTAATTATGCTCTGGATTATGTGTAGGCTCCGTGCCCAACATCAGCGCGATAAAGTAGTCATTGCACAGGCCCTTGCGGCTTTGGAAGCAGGCTCATCCCCCAACATTTGGCTTAGTATGCTGGAGAAGTAGTCAATGACGGGTAAAACCTTCTGCAAGTATTACCAACCTAAGACAGGGAGCAAACCAAAAGCTGTTTGTCTACCCTATGACGGGTAAGGAATACCTCTGCAGTAGCAACCTAAGACAGGCATTCTCCCAGCCAATATATAGGTAAGGGGGAACTGTTGGCAGCCTACTACACAAATGCTGTGTACCACGCGGTGTGCTGCGCCCTAAAGATGGCACCGACTTCCCATGTCACTCTCGATAGCGACTAGCCATTTCCTTTGCATTAGACAGACTGCGCATGACTACTGCTCTCTGAGCCCGTGCTCCTGACATGCAAATTGGGTATCGGGACAGTGCACCTATCCAGAGCATACAAGAGCCCTCTACACCGCTATATAAGCAGTGCTTCTTCACCATTTCGGGGTCCTTCTCCTAAAAGAGCTGTAGCAATAAACTTTACCGCAGAAGAATCCTGTTGTCCGCGTGAAGTTCTTGCCAGCGAGACTACAGCACGGGACAGTATTTCACCATTAATAATCTTAGACATGCAGAGAGTACATAGTCACAGATTACAGTCTTTGCACAAGAAAATATCATCTCATAAAAATTGGAGAATTTGGGGCTGGAGAGATGGCTCAGTGGTTAAGAGTGCTGACTGCTCTTGGAGAGGACCCGGGTTCGATTCCCAGCACCCACATGGTGGCTAAGAACTGCCTTTAACTCCAGTTCCAGGGAAATCCAATGTCCTCTTCTGACCGCCGCGGCATTGCACAACATGGGTACACCAACCTACATGCACACAGTGCATTCATACTCATAAAAAAAAAGAAAAACCTAAAAAAATACTTAAAAAACAAAATTGGAGAATTCTTTATAGCAGCTATAAAGTATTATATAGCTTTTAACTATTTTTTCTAAAGAATAAATTAACTTGTCTTGAAATTTTGGAATATAGTGCTTCTTCAGATGAAGTATTACAGTATATTTAGATACCAGAATATATGAAAAAACATATATTAAGCATCATTATCACATTTATTTATATAAAACCTTTTTTGCTGTAAGAGTTAAGAATGACTGAATTAAGGAGTAATCATTAGACTCCACAAACCTCTCAAGTATATAGATTGGGATTTTAGAAAATTTAATAGCGGTATAATGAAATTCTTTAGAATTACATAGATGATTGTTTAATAATTTCCATTTTTATCTTGAAATAATTTAGAGACAAGTTTTAGCTAAACACTGAAAATGGATTCTTATAAATTAACCAAAAATAAAAATAATCTGGCAACATCAGGATTTGCTTTTGTTTATAGAAGAAGAAAAATTATGCTATTTATGTAGTTCTGAGGCTTGACATATCCAAGGTCTAACATCTGTCAAGTATCTGCAAACAAGGAGCTTGTCTATATTGGTTAAAGAGATCCACATAATATCATTAATTGAAAAATTTTTTAAAAATCTCATCATAGAGTATGTCCTTCCAAATGCAGTAGCTGGTGGTTTGTAGAGCTGGAGGAAGGCTAGAGATCACCATATTGTTCATTTTCCTTGGAGTCCAGGTGATTGGAGCTTGTTAATTGAATGGGAGTTAATCAGAATTTTTTAAAATTCCACTAATGGAATATATTTTTGTGGTGCTTACTGATTTGCTAACCTATAAAGGAGAAATTGCAAATTACTGTTACCAAAGATGTGGAGATCTGTATTTATATATGCTTTATCCCTGGTTAATAAAGTTTTTCATTTTAAATACCGTGATCATTGCATAAACTGTACAAGAATACTATACTAAATGACAAATAGGTAAAATGTGCTTGGAATGCTTCTCAAAATTTTTCTGTAGATAGTTTTAACCCAAATATTCATAGTGTCTAAGAACATTTTCAAGGAAATAATCTACAGTTAGTAGCTGATTTAATTATATTATTAATCTGGGTTAGATTTAATTTAAAATATAAACAATTCTGAAAGATTAGTTATATCGTAATCTGTGTTAGAGGCTGAAGGGAGTAATAGTCTACAAAGTTATCTATCAATCAAGAACTAAAGAGAAAGCATAAATTGACAATATGTGCATGTTTACAAGTTATATATATATATAATTATATATATATATATTCTTATACTGAAACACTCATATATTAAAATATTCAAAACCAAAAGGAAAGATGAAGGGCATTTTAACATCTTCTGAGTTGTGACAGAATGCTGAGCATCATATCCTTATTCAGTACACTGTTATTACTTCATTAGCATCAAATTCACACTAAGAGCTTGAACAGGGTACATTTAAAAATATATAACTATTGGCCGGACATGGTGGCACACACCTTTAATCCTAGCACTCGGGAGGCAGAGGCAGGCAGATCTTTGTGAGTTCAAGGCCAGCCTGGTCTACAGGTCAGCTGGGGCTACAGGGAGACCCTGTCTCAATAAGATATATATATATATATATAT
>VZQC01012418.1:1561584-1588013 GCA_009823505.1 Rhizomys pruinosus | reverse complement strand
ATATATATATATATAGTAGTGATACAAGTTGGAGAGAACAACAAAAGAACTGAAAAAAAAACTTCTGGAAAGACTCAGAAAAAGATGTACGACATGTATAGCAGAGTGCAGGGACTTGGGTGGGGTGGGGGGCATGGAAAGGGAAGTGGCTCTAGATTGAGAAATGATGTATGACTTATAGAAAAAGTTTAATAATAAAAAAACTTAGTCATAGCTCAATTTATATTGAACGTGTTTTATACTAGATAGACATCTTATATATGACCTCTGATTAGATGAAAATGAAATCCCACAGAAACAAAAGCCCCAAAAAAGTGTTTTCCTTGAAGACTCATATTTACCTAAAAATCACAGGTGTGCAATAGGATCAAATTGCTTTACTGGAAAAGATAAAGGCTTTCTAGGAATCTAATCAAGCACATAAAGGTGAGAGAATGTAGGCTTTACAAAATTATGTGTTGTGTTTGAGATTACACAGCTCTTTTTCACCTTCTCTTATAAAATTCTAAGAAAAGTCAGTTTTCCAAAATATGCTGAAACAAAATTCCCAGAGTAGTGGAATCTGTCCATTCAAAATTCTTTTAGTGTTTTGGAATTTTTTGATGTGACATTAAACCACATAAAAAATGTGCCAACATCATCCTAAATGGAGAAAAATTAGAAGCATTCCTCTTAAAGATGGAAACCTGGCAACGCCCCCTATCACCACTCCTCTCCAATATAGTGCTTGAAACATTAGCTAGGGAAATAAGGCAAGAAAGGAAAATTAAAGGAGTACTAATTGGAAAAGAGGGAGTGAAACTATCCCCTTTTGCAGATGATATGATAGTTTACCTGGAGGATGCTAAAAACTTCACCAGAAAACTCCTAGAAACAAGAGTTTCAGTAAGGTGGCAGGATACAAAATTAACCTAGAAAAATGAGTAGCCTTCCTTTACACCAACAACAAGCAACTGGAGAAGGAATATAAGGAGACCATCCCTCTCACAATAGCCTCAAAAAAATAAAATACCTGGGAACTAACCTAACCAAGACACCAAAGATCTCTACAACAAAAATTTTAAAACTCTGAAGAAGATTGAAGATGACATGAAAAGATGGAAAAATCTCCCATGCTCATGGATTAGAAAAATTAATATAGTAAAAATCTCCAATCTACCCAAATTAATATACAGATTCAATGCAATACCAATGAAAACCCCTGTAAGTTTCTTTACAGACTTGGGGAAAAAGTCCTTAAATTCATATGGAAAAACAAAGATCCCAAATAGCTAAAGCAAACCTGAGTGAAGAATGTAATACATGGGGATCACCTTACTAGACTTCAATCTATATTACAGGGCTATAGTCACAAAGACAGCTTGGTACTGGCACAAAATCAGATCCATTGAACAATGGAACAAAATTGAAGATCCAAACTTGAGCTAATACAATTTCAGCCACCTCATAATCAATAAATGGGCCATAAAAGCTCATTGGAAGAAAGATGGCTTCTTCAACAAATGGTGCTGGCAACAGTGAATAACCATCTATAGAAGATCAAAATTAAACCTGTACCTCTCACCCTGTACAAAAAGTCAGCTCCAAGTGGATCAAAGACCTCAACGTGAAACCCAACTCTCTGAAGGTGTTACAAGAACAAGACATAGGAGTAGGAAAAGACTTTCTAAATCAAACAGCAGCTGGGCAGGAAATAAGGTCAACAGTTGATAAGTGGGACCTCATCAAACTCAAAAGCTTTTGTACAGTGAAAGAAACAATCAAGGAAGTGAAGAGAAAACCCACCCCACTGACTGGAAGGAAACCTTCAACAGTGATACATCTGACAGAGCATTAACATCCAGAATATATAAACTACTCAAAAAACAAAAAAGCAAGAAAACAAATGACCCACTCAAGAGATGGAGTAAAGAGCTGAGCAGAGACTTCACCAGTGAGGAAGTAAAGATGGCTGAGAAATATCTTAAAAAGTGTTCAACATTGTTAATAATTAAGGAAATGTAAATTAAAAACACCCTAAGATATCATCTCACTCAGATAAGACTGCCTAAGATCAAGAAAACAAAAGATACCAAATGCTGTAGAGGTTGTGGGGAAAAGGGAACACTCATCCACTGATGGTAGGAATGTAAACTCATACAACCACTGTGGAAAGCAATGTGGAGAAGCCTTAAAATTCTCAAAATGAGCCTACCACCTGACCCAGCCATACCACTCCTGGGTATATATCCACAAGACTCATCCTACCACAAAGATACATGCACATCTATGTTTATTGCATCTCTCTTCACAATAGCAAAGAGCTGGAACCAACCCAAATGCCCCTCAACATATGAGCGGATAACAAAAATGTGGTACACCTACACAATGGAGTTCTATGTAGCTGTAAAGAAAGATAACATCACAAACTTTGCAGGCAAACTGACAGAACTCAAAGCCATTATGCTAAGTGAAGAAGCACAGTCCTCAAAAAATTATGGGGTGGGATGGGGGGAAGAGAAACTTGAATATGTATAAATTGAACTAAAAAATGTCTGAAATACACAAAACATCAATAAAGTTATATTTAAGGGCTGGAGAGATGGCCTAGCGGGTAAGAGCACCGACTGCTCTTGCAGAGGACCCGGGTTCGATCCCCAGCACCCACATGGCGGCTGAGAACCGTCTGAAACTCCAATTCCAGGAGAACTCCAGCTCCAGGGGAATCCGACACCCACTTCTGACCTCCGTGGCATTGCACGACATGGGTGCACAGACTTGCATGCAGACAGTACATTTGTACACATACAGAAATAAATAAAAATTAATAAAAAAAATTAAAAAAAAAAAGTTATATTTAAAAACAACAACAAAGAAATGGGGAATGGTTTCCATCATTTGTGGTTGCTAGCACCAAATTCTTAGATGAAAGGCAAGCTGAACAATGTTATTGTTATATTTCTTTCTATCTGAAAGCAACTGTGCTGTTACACTATGACTCTCTTAATGGGCCCTAGAATTAACTTACCACTTATTTTCAGACATGGTAATTAACATGTATGGGTGGAAGTTATGTATTCATATTTTAGAGTAGTAATATAAAAACTAAAGAAAATGTAAATTCTAAACATATCCCAGAGTTAATATACAGTTTATTCCCAGAGAGCATAATTCTGGTATATATATATATATTATATATATATATATCTAATATATATATATATATGACATTTATATAGTCATATTTTGTAGCAATACAAATGGGAGGGAACAATCAACATAAGGACTGGGTCAAAGAACATATCGATACAGTTAAATTCTGCCCAAAGCAATAAACCTCCGCAGAGAAAAACTTTAAAAAGACTGAGAGAAAGATACAGGACCTGTATGGCAGAATGCATGAACTGGGTTGGGGTTGGGGGAAGGGAAAGGGGAGTATTTCTAAATTAAACTGAAAAATGATGTATGAAATAGACAAAACACCAATAAAAGTATTATATTAAAAATGTGAAAATGCCAAAACAGCAAATGTTAAAAGCATCCAGAAATAACTACATTTGTACAGCATTAACCTCCTGTGTGTTGGCACATGACGTTAATCCCAGCACTTGGAAAGCAGAGGCAGGCCAATCTCTGAGTTGGAAGGCGGCCTGGTCTCCATAGTGAGTTCCAGGCCAGTTGAGGCCACAGGAAGACCTGTTTCAAAAAACAAAACAAAACAAAAATAATACAGTGAGGATCGCTTCATCTCAGTGAATATATATGTGGCTTCTCATGGCCTTTCCATGTCCTTGGTGTCTGAGGAAGTCACAATCTTGAGGTTGTGCTGAAAAGTATTCACTATGGCATAGGAAAATATTTGAGGACATTCTTATCATTTTATTTTTGAAATGCATTATTGGTGTATGGATTTAAAGATAACTTTCAAGATAATGACTGTACGGACATGGTGTGTATGCACAGTATTTTGATTATTGAAGATCCGAGTAAAAGCTTCTCTTCAGTGTCTTTTCTTCTACTGCTTCCACTATTCCCTGTCATGAGAAGGCACTGCCTTCTGTCTCGGGAAGTCTTTTCCCTGTTGGCTTCAACATATAGAACTTCAGGGATGCTCTATGAAAAGAAAGCTACATTTACTTTCCTCTTTGTGCCACCTTCTTCAGATCCAGTGTGGTGTGAAAAAATGAGGTTACATAACAGATATTTTTTTAACCATAAGCAATTATGCTTAAAATTCCCACTCTCTACAGCAGACATTTAATCCAATTCTGATGTCTGATATTCTATTTAGAAAACATTGATCCTTTGTCCAGAGATTTTAAATTGCCTCCCTAGAAATGCTATTTGAACAAACACTGGTATTTTTATCCTTAGAGGAAGACCATATATAATATTTTTATTGAAATGCTAGGCTAAATAATTTTTAAGTAAAAATTCTGGTTCCTTGCACTGTTTTCTCCTATTTTTTAGTGTGCTATAACTCGTTACATGACAATATTTTATAAGACTGTTTCTGGAGTCTTAGAGAATAAACTTATGGAAAGATAATGTATTTATAGAGTTACTTCTCTAGAGACAGGTTTATAAATCATATTCCTGGGCTTCAAAGCAATGATTATTCATATTCAGAAATTGTTAACTTGAAAGGGCTGAAGTAAAAACAGTTAAAAGAGAAAGAGAAAATTAAGTACAAATAACAAACATCTCTTTCTGGTTAACTATGGACCTCACTTAATCAGATCCCTCCAAGAGAAGCTGAAACATTGAGAGTCCATGAAATCATCTGTATTAGTAGAGATAAATGGCAAGGAGGTAGTGAGGAGAAACTATTAGAATTGCGCTCATGCTCCACATGTAAGTCTTTCAACAAAAAGTAGGAAGATTAAAAAATTGAATCCAAGATTAAACAACTGAAATGTCTATTAGATTGTATAAAGCTTACCAGTGAGAAATAATTCAAAGTGGGAATCTATGAAAGGAAGTTATGTGTGGTCATGGGCTCTTTGTTCCCAGAACATATATTACAAGAAGAGAGGCGATAACGCCTCTCATGTCGAAGACCTGACGTTAACATGGGAAAGATGTAGTGAGACCACACATGCAAGTGTACAGTTGGTCTCTGGAATACCAAAGAGTGTTACCAAAGGCCACTAAACCAATAAAGCAAATATGGGTCTCCTTGAGTCAAGCAAGACTCCTCCGCCAGCACCAGCTACACCTCACCTGCCAGGAAATACTGTGCAGCAGAGGCAGCCATATGCCTGTATATCCCAAATCGAATTGGCTATTAGCTCTCTCCTTGGAGGAATAACCCACGGCTGATGCCACAAGCTTACATCTTCTAATGGTTAGGAGATGTTATAAGCCATAGAAAGACCCTTTTATATTTAACAGAAAAAAATGTAATTCATGGATTAACATGCCATCCAAACATCTGTGTCTATACCAAAATAACCTACCATAACAATTAGTGCTGTTTAAATACCTATATATCTAATTGCTTGTGCTTCATTAGTAGGATTGAAAGGTTATTCCTGGACAAACTGTCAGTCCATGAAAGGAAGCAGCCAGAATTGACCAGAGTCCAAGACAACAGCTCCAGTGAAAGTAGACTGTTTTGCTTCTCATCCACCTGTGCTCCTTTTCTAAGCCTAGGGAACAATCTGCAGAAGAGGGGGCATGGTAGAATGTAAGGGCAAAATCTGGATAGGGGAGACATATTTGATTTAGTAGGGAAAACCCTAATTTTCCTTTACATTGGTGTTTACTTTGATGTATCGCTAGAGACCAAGCTGGGATAAGTTACAAATATCACTGATTATATGACCTCCAGAGGAAGGTTGGTCATCCTGAAGCACAGGCGTTATAACAAAGAGGACAAGTTTTAGAGTCCTATGCACAGAAATGACTGGAGACATCTTTCAAACAATAGTAACAATAACAAAAAATTATTTATGATCCAAAATCAAATCAGGAGGCAGAAAGACTGATTTTTGTTTTTATTCTCTGAAGAAAATATAGCACATCTGGAAAATTCACTAGATCCTAACTATAAAATTACTAGAAACACTAACTTTAAAGTTTTAGCAAGAACTGTTTTCCTTTGAGTTTCAACAAACCAGAATGCAATCAGACTTATTAGGGTCTCACTAGCACATATAATACCTAATATTTAAGTAAATGTTATATAATATGCTTAGAAAATGACAAGAAAAGTCTGTACATGTTCAGTATTAATACAATTGTGTTTTTTTTCCCTAAATAGTCTTGATTTATGATGGGGTAATTATGTGAACCATGACACACAGATGCAGAAGTGTCCTCCTACTGACTCCTTGGAAGTGCTTGCTTGTTTTAACAAATGACATAAATGTACACAGAGGGATCAACAATGAAATGATTAAAAGGAAAAAATTAGTTTCACACTGTCAGAAGCTCATATTGTAGCTATCAGTTGCTTTTTTATCAGTAGGCATATCAGCCATCAGTGGAAATTATGGGTTATAGAATGAAAAGTTCCAAGCAGACCCATAGCTTCTGTGTAGTTCACATTGGCCTATTACTCTTGGTGGCAGATGGACATTAAACAGGCATTAAACCAAGGTAGAAACTCAATCTAAGTTTTGATTTATACATTTATGAACTGAATAAAAAGACTGCAATAAACTTAGAGCAGAAAATATTTCAATTTGTTTCTCCAGTTTATATGTCATTCAGTTAAGATCCTCGATTTATGCAGATGTCAGGAGAATAACTGACGAGAAACACCCACCATACCTTATCATCTAGACAATAGTAGGAAAGGTGAAAGTTGTAATGGGCAATTGAGCCCTGCAAGTGGGTAATAAGCCACTAGTCACTGAGGGTTTGAAGGGATGGCTTATGAAGTTAAAGTAGTGTGTAATGAAACTTAATATGTGTGGACATAAGTGGCACAAGACTGGATATACTGCTTAGACACTGAGGGTGCAGTAAGGAAAAGGGAATGAGGGGTGATATAGACACATTTCATTTTTCTCTATTTCTAGTACTTTCTCTATTTTCATCTGATTGTACAGTGTGGAACCTGGAGTGCATATTTGAATTTCAGAAGAAATTATTGTTAAATGCGACCTATGACAATATATCTAAGGGAACTTAAAGTGAAAAAAATTATGTTTATTTCTTTTCTTTCAGTGCTTATAATTGAACCTGGGGTTTTGCTTCTTCTAAGGTAGTGCTCAGTAACTGAGGTAAATCCTAAAATAACTCTTTAAGAGAAAATTAGAGAATACAGGTAAAGAAGATCCAAAATAGAAAGATTAACATACCAGAAATAGAATGAAATAGAAGTGTTAACAATTTAAATTAAAGATAATACTTAAGAAACAAAATAGCATTGACACCTGTGATGGTCTTATGATCAACTGCAAAGTTCTGTCCATTTATATACACTCTACCACAGGCATTTTAAGTATTCTCACAGATGGCACCTATACCACATACTTTACTTTGTGTCAAAGTAGTCATTGATTGTCAACTTCACAGACCTGGAAAAGACAACCTTACTTGAGGAATCACCCTTCTCATATGGGCCTGTGAGGCATTTTCTTGATTTCTGATTGATGCAAGAGGGCCCAGTTCACCATGGGTAGTACCATTCCTAGGCTGTTTGTAAGAAGGTAGCTGAAATTGCTCCCGGAATCAAGTCAGAAAGGAGCATTCCTCAATGTTCTCTGCTTTAATTCCTGCCTCCGGGTTATTTCTTGAGCTCCTACACTGGCTTCTCTAAGGGGTGATTTGTAACCTGTAAGACAAATAAATCTTTTCTTTTGCAGTTTGGATTTGGTCAGCATCAAAGTCAAAACTAGGATCCCTTAAAAATCCTTTGAAAATTAATTACAGAGATATACATATAAATGCACATATGTAGCACATTTTTCTGGTTTCATGTATCTGTACAACGTTATGCTGTTTAGTTGGTGTGGGGAATTTAATGGTATTATATCATAAGGTATCCATTAGTAACTATTCTCTTATTGATGCTATTACTATGCACCCATTGTTATATGCATTTCTTTGCTACTAATGCCCTTGACAATTGACAATTAAAGAAAGAATGGGAAAGTATGGAAACTTCACAAATACAACAAACATAGGAATGTTTTTCATCAATATTCAAAAATCACTATCAATATTCAGGAATAGCTTCACAAATATAAAAAAAATAAACCCACCGAAGAAAGAAGAGCTATTCAATATGTTAGGGTCCCTATCCCCTATCTGGTGCTGGGGGAATTTAATTGAGGGCCTTGTGCATCCTAAATATGTATTCTATTTTTCTGAGAGAGTCTCCCTCTAGTCACAGCTGTCCTGGAGCTCACTATGTAGACCAGACTTCCCCCAATCTCACAGAGATCTGCTTGCTTCTGCCTCCTGAGTATTAAGATTAAAGTTGTGTGCCACACATCTGGTCTTGTAGTCTGTTCTTGAGCTTGCACATTCAACTATACTGTTGTTCTTTGAGTCCTATTACTTTGATCTCAGTATCATGTTCATTAATGAAATGTAGCATTGGGAGTTAAGAACATGCTTATATTTCTGAATGTGGAGAATGAACATTTTGTTTTTTTTTTCAATTAAACTCTAGTATAGAATAAAAGGAATATACAGTGGCAATGTGCATTTCAGTGAACTAAACACTGAGTTGATTGCACAGGTCAATATTTCAAAACAGTCTCATGAACATCATTCTTTGAATTAACATTTATTTTTTTTTGTTGAGCCTATTCTAGCATAACTTGATGTCAGTCTTCCTTTAGTGGTGTAAATCTTTCTAAGTACTGCATTTCTTTTCATGAGAAGGTAGAGAAGTCCAAAGAGAGTTGTATATAAATTCTTATATTTTATTTCAAAACCCCCCAAATAGGAAAAATGTGATTTAAATGTATCTTGAGGGGGTACACTATGGGAGGGTGCCAATGGGGAAGGGGGTATAAAGTTAAGATGGTCTGAATGAAATACATGAAAATTCAATAAAATATTTACAAAAATAATAAAGAAGTTGCTTGTATCTTTAAATTGATGCCACAATGTGAATACAAATAAACAGCCCCCTAGCCTGTGTTGCATAGAAGCTGCAGGCCCACATCAGAGCTGGGGCGCTGGGTCCATGGGCAGGTATGTCATCTGGGAGCAAAGCACCCTGGGAGAAGAACTGGCTGGCAGCAGAGGATGTACAGTGCTCAGAAGGTATCATCTGGGCTGTTACCCACCCAGTTCTTGCAGAACAGAAAGGGAAGAGTGAAGTTCCAATATATAACCATAATTGAAAGCCCGAAACCTAAAAAAGTCAACACTCCATAAATAAGGATAATACAATGAAGACACCTGAAGGAATCAAGGAAAACAATCCTTCAACACGGGAAGAAGCATTAGAGATTCACAGAATCACATCAGAATACAGGCAAAAGGTAAACAACATGCCAAGAGCTCAACAAAAGAACAATATGGGAAAAGCCCAGAATAACCCCACACCAAACTCTACAAAGCCTGTGGAGGACTCCTACAATGGGATCTCTGTAGAGGTAGACCAGGACACAGCTCTTAGAATAACAATCACAGGTATATTCAAAGAAATCATATAACTAAGGGGAGAGAACAAAAAATTCAGAAAGGACGTAGAGGGAGACAATGACAAACTCCAGAAGGCAGTTGAAAAACTGAAAAGATCCCATACTGAAATGAAAAAGGAAACCAACGAGTGAAACAAGGAGCTACAAGAAAAGATTGAGAAGCTCCAAAAGGAACTGGAAATACTAAAGAAAACACAGAATGAAATGGAAAAGGAAATTGAACACTCATCCAATCAAAAGGAAAGAATGGGAAAAGGACTCAGAAGAAGAGTGGAGGAAGCAGAAAAAAGAATATCAGACCTACAAGACAACAAAGAACAACTAAAATGCTCAAGTAAAGATTATGAAAAGTTAAAAAATACACAAGAGTGGAACAACCAGGAAATGAGGGACACTATGAAAAGATCAAACCTCCACATAATAGGGATAGAGGAAGGAGAAGAATGCCAAGAGAATGGTATTGATCACATCATCAACAGACTAGTAAATGAAAATTTCCCCAAACTAAAAAAGACAAACCCATACAAATACAAGAAGTGCATAAAACACCAAATAGACTGGACCGGAGAAGAAACTCTCCTTGCCATATCATAGTTAAAACGCTAGATGTCCAAAACAAAGACAAAATTCTGAAAGCCACAAAAGAAAAACAACAAATTACATATAAGGGGAAACCTATCTGAATTACAGCTGACTTCTCAGTGCAAACTATGAAAGAAGAAGAACATGGAGCAAAGCATTCCCAGTGCTAAACGACTACAAATGCCAACCCAGGTTACTATACCCAGCAAAAATGTCGATTCTGGTTGAAAGAAAGAGAAAATTCTTCCATGATGTACACAAGATGAAAGAATACATGTCTGGAAAACCAACCCTTCAGAGAATACTTGAAGCAATTTAAAGGACAGAGGAGGGGAACAACTACCCCCAGCCACCTTGAAAGAGAAATCAATAAAAGTAGAACTGCAGAAGTAGAAACCTAGACTAAAAACGCAAATGGATAATAAGGTGAAAGGACACACCACACATTTCTCAATTATAACCTTAAATATTAATGGACTAAACAGCCCAATTGAAAGGCATAGAATGGGAAAATGGATTAGGAGACAGAATCTGTTCATATGCTGTCTACAAGCCACCCATCTCACCCTCAAGGATATGCACCCACTTAAAGTGAAAGGATGGCAAAAAATATCCCAAGAAAATGGTATCAAAAAAGAAAGCAGGAGTTGCTATTTTAATATCAGACAAAATAGACTTCAAAGTAGAAGCAACTAGAAGAGACAAAGCAGGCCATTATATCCTTACCAAAGGGAAAATTAACCATGAAGACTTCACAGTCATGAATATATATGCACCAAACTGTGGTACACCAATCTTTTTAAATATAACTCTACAGGCCCTCAAGGCACAGATTAACCCCAGCACATACCCCACTAAGTCCTTTGGACAGATCATCCAGGCAAAGAATAAACGGAGAGACATCTGAACTGAACAATCCAATGCAGCAAATGGACCTCACAGACATTGTCTGAATATTCCACCGAAACACCAGAGAATATACTTTCTACTCAGCACCCCATGGAACATTCTCCAAAGTTGACCACATCTGAGTTCATTAATGAACCCAGGAACAAACCTTGACAAATAAAAAAAATTGAAATAATTTCATGCATTCTATCAGACTATAGTGCAATGAAGCTCAATATCAACACCAGGATAAGCCCTGCTACCTACAGGAACACGTGGACACTAAACAACACACTCCTGAATAATTAATGGGTCAAGGAGGAAATAAAGAAATAAATACATTCCTGGAACTAAACGACAATGACAGTACAACACAACAAAATAATTGGGAGACTTAAAAAGCAGTCCTAAGAGGGAAGTTTGTAGCCCTGAGCACCCATGTTAAAAAAATAGAAAGAGCACAAATTAATGAGCTAACATTGCAGCTAAAAACATTTGAAAGACAACAGCAAATGAACCCTAAACACAACAGACAGGAAGAAATAACAAAAATAAATGAAATAGAAACAAAGAAAACAATACAAAAAAATCAATGTATCCAAAAGTTGGTTCTTTGAGAGAATAAACAAGATAGACAGACCTCTAGCCCAGTTAACCAAAATAAAGAAAGAGCAACTCCAAATAAATAAAATTTGTGATGAAAGTGGAAATATCACAACAGACAATGAAAAGATCCAGACAATCATATGGGTGTACTTCAAAAACCTATACTCTACCAAATTTGAAAACCTAAGAGAAATGTATGAATATCTACAATCTGGGGAATAGCTAAAACTAAACCAAGAAGAGATTGACAGCTTAAACAGACCCATAATATATGAAGAATTTGAAAATTTAATGAGACCTCCCAACTAATAAAGCCCAGGCCCAGGTGGTTTCATAGCAGAATTCCATAAAATATTTAAAGAGGACTTACAATCATTAACTCAAACTGTTTATAAAGATAGAAGCAGAGGGGACTCTCCCAAATTCCTTCTCTGAAGCCAGCATCACTCTAATACCAAAACCAGGCAAGGATGCAACCCAAAAAGAACTACAGACCCATCTCATTAATGAACTCAGATGCAAAAATTCTCAACAAAATACTTGCAAACTGTATAGAGACCCATACCAAAAAGATCATCCACCATGATCAAGTTGGATTCATATAAGAGATGCAAGGATGGTTCAACATATGAAAGTCAGTAAATATAAAACACATAAGTGGACTGAAGGACAAAAACCACAAAATCATCTCAATTGATGCAGAAAAAGCCTTTGACAAAATACGGCATCCCTTCATGATTAAAGTACTAGAGGGAATTAGACTAGAAGGATCATTCCTCAACATAATCAAAGCCATATACAAGAAACCCACAGCCAGCATCATCCTAAGTGGAGAAAAGTTAGAAGGATTCACCATAAAGGTAGAAACCCAGCAAGGCTGCCCCCTGTCACCACTCCTCTTCAATATAGTACTTGAAACACTGGCTAGGGCAACCAGGCAAGAAAAGGAAATCAAAAGAATACTAATTGGAAAAGAGGAAGTCAAACTATCCCTTTTTGCAGATGATATGATAGTTCACCTAAGGGATGCTAAAAACTCTACCAGAAAACTACTAGAAATGATTAAGAGTTTCAGTAAAGTGGCAGGATAAAAAAATTAACCTAGAAAAATCAGTAGCCTTTCTTTACACCAACAACAAGCAACTGAAGAAGGAATACAAGGAGAGCTTCCCAATCACAGTAACCTCAAAAACAGTAAAATACCTAGGAATAAACCTAACCAAAGACACCAAAGAGCTCTACAACAAAAATTATAAACTCCTGAAGGAGATTGAAGAAGACATCAGAAGATGGAAAGACCTCCCTTGCTCATGGATTGGAAAAATTAATATAGGAAAAATGTCCATTCTACCCAAATTAATATACTGATTCAATGCAATTCCAACTAAAATCCCAAGGCCATTCTTCACAGGCTTGGAAAAAAGATTCTTAAATTGATATGGAACAACAAAAGACCCCAAATAGCAAAGCAACCCTGAGTGAAAACAGCAATACAGGGGGAATTTCTATACCAGTCATCAAACTATACTACAGGGCTATAGTCATAAAAACAGCCTGGTACTGGCAGAAAAACAGACCGGTAAACCAATGGAACAAAACGGAAGATCCAAACTTGAGCACATACAATGTCAGCCACCTTATATTTGACAAGGGAGGCCAAAAAGACTCAATGGAGGAAAGACAGCATCTTCAGCAAGTGGTGCTAGCAAACTGGATCACCACTTATAGAAGAATAAAATTAAACCCCTACCTCTCACGCTGTACAAAAATCAACTCCAAATGGATCAAAGACCTCAAGTTGAATCCCAAAACTCTGAAGGTGATACAAGATAATGTTGCCAGCAACCTACAATAGACAGGCATAGGAAAATACTTTCTAAATCAGACAGCAGCTGCACAGGAAATAAGGTCAACATTTGACAAGTGGGACCTTATTAAACTTAAAAGTTTAAGTACAGCAAAAGAAACAATCAGAGAAGTGAAGAGAAAACCCACATAGTGGGTGGAAACCTTCACTGTTGATTCATCTGATAGAGCATTAACTTCCAGAATATATAAACTACTCAAAAAACAAAGAAGAAAACAAATGACTCACTCAAAAGATGCAGTAAAGAGCTTAGCAGAGACGTCACAAACGAGGAAATCGAGATGGCTGAAAAACATCTTAAAATGTGTTCAACATCACTAATAATTCAGGAAATGCAAATTAAAACCACTTTAAGATATCATTTCACCCTGATAAGGCTGGCTTTGATGAAGAAAACAAATGATACCAAATTTTGGAGAGGATGTGGGGAAAGGGGAACACTCATCCACTGCTGGTGGGAATGCAAACTGGTACAACCGCTATGGAAAGCAGTTTGGAGAACCCTTAAAAGACTCAAAATGAACCTACCTCCTGACTCAGCCATACCACTTCTGGGTATATATCCATCAGACTCTTCTTACAGCAGAGATACATCTACAGCCATGTTTATTGCAGTTCTATTCACAATATCAAAGAGCTGGAACCAACCCAAGTGTCCCTTAACTGATGTGGATACAGAAAATGTGGTACATCTACACAATGGAGTATATGCAGTAGTTAAGAAAGATGACATCGTGAAATTTGTGGGTAGATGGATGAAACTAGAAGATTTTCTGCTAAGTGAAGTAACACAGTCCCAGAAAAACAAAAGATGAATGATGTCCCTCATCTGTGGATGCTAGTATCAAGTACCTGGGTATAAGGCAAAATGAGCAATGTTAATGTTATATTCCTCACAATCTAAAGGCAACTGTGCTCTTGTATTGGGAATCCCTACATAGGTTCTAGAGCTGACCTAACACTTATTTTCAGACCTTGGATTTTTAAGTATGTGTGCATCTTTTAGAATAACATGGGACTAATATGGAAAGATATGAATCAAGACATTGACATGGAAATAACATTGTTTGTTTCCAAAGGATACAATATTGATATAGGTGCAATGTAACAGGCTGGTGAAACTTAGACTTTCTGGGTGCTTAACGACCATGCTTGATGTCCATACCAATTTGGCCGAGGGACCTGGGGCATAACTTTGTTCCTTGCCCTCAGAGGTCAACCAAGTCTTAGAGGATTATGCATGGGGACATCCCTTGAAATGTCCTGCAGAGGTGGGTCACCAGTCCTCCTATCTATGGAGGTCTTGGAGAGCCACTAAGGGGACTTTAGCCAGTGTCCAGTCTATAAAGAGGAATGTCTGCTCATGGTTTAAAAAAAAAAGGAAGCCTGGTCTAGCAAGACCTGATTTTGTCCTCAAGTGGATGGAACTGGTGGATGAGAAGCTGAAAAGAGCAAGGGGCTCCCACCCTCCTCCCAAATAAAAACCCCGAGAGTCCCTCGAGGACCAGATCCTCAACTGACCTCAATAAAACAAAACCTTAGTTAATCTAGGCTACCTATGTGGCCTTAAGCATCCAGAAGGAAAGTACAACCAGAAATAAATAATCAGTAAGATCAGAGAAACTACTGCAGACTTAAAATTTGAGATCTTAGTAAAAAGACAAAAAGAAAAAAGAGAGCACTGTTGTTTGGCCTGTCTTCAGTTCTTACAGGCAGGTACATCTGCTCTGTGGCTGCCACTGCTTTTGGCTCTTCTCAAGGACATGAGATACAGCTTTTTAACCTTCCAATGTGGACTGAGGAATGCTGAGAGATCCAGCTTGTGAACTACGCAGCTAATGGGAATTCAGCCTCCTCAGAATATGGACTGCCATTGTTGGACTACCTTGGCTGTATCACAGAGGCCAGTGCAGGGGGATCAAGACAGGACGCATGCTTACTGGACTTCATTTGGGGACTATGGGAGGGAAAGATCCCAATGTGGACCAGAATTACAGGATTGATATTTGTTTGAGCTTGCCAAGGAGGAGCCTTCAAACACTCCCTTAAGGTAAATATGACATCTTGTAGGAAAAATAAAAGTCCTCCAATTCAACTGATATGTGTATGTATGTATATATTTATGTATATATAAATATAACTGTATATATATATATATATATATATATAAGCAATACAAGTAGGAGAGAACAATAACAACAAAAGAACTGGAAAAAAACTCTGGAAAGACTAAGAAAAAGATGTAGGACATGTATAGCAGAGTGCCGGGACTCAGGTGGGGTGGGGGGCCTGAAAAGGGAAGTGACTTTAGATTCGATTGAGAAATGATGTAAGACTTATGGAAAAAGTTTAATAATAATTTAAAAAAGAAAAAAAATGAATAAAAATATAAAAAGAAATAAAAAACAAAAAACCCAAATAAACCGCCATCAATATTTGCATAGAAAACTGAAAATATAACAATATTTCAATATTTCATTAATTTAAATATGTTTTAATCCTATATTTATTTTTGTTTACTTTTTAATTCGTGTCTGTGTGTGGGTTTGTGCATATAAATTCAGGAGGTGAGGAATCCAGAAAAGGCTATCAGAATTCTCTGGAGCTGGAGTTAAAGGCAGTTGTGGGTTATCGGATGTGGGAGCCTGAAATTGAAGTCAGATGCTCTGTAAGAGCAGTATTTGCTCTTAACCACAGAGCCATCTCTCCAGCCCTTAAATTCTACAATATTTCTTTAAATATTTTTTTTTGTCTTTTCGAGACAGGGTCTCCCTGTAGCCCCAGCTGTCCTGGAACTCACTCTGTAGACCAGGCTGGCCTTGAACTTACAAAGATCCACCTGCCTCTGCCTCCCAAGTGCTAGGATTAAAGGCGTGCGCCACCACACCCGGCTTCTTTAAATATTTTTTACCTTGAAATTGGGACTAATTAACATTTTCAAGAAAATCATATATCTTTATCTTACTAAAATGAATCCCCTGAAGGGAGTCATCTGTCAATCGTGAAAAAAAGAAATAGCTATAAATGTTCACAAAGTGGGGCCTGTTGATGTCAGAATGTGTGCTCTCCTTAGCTTCAGTTACAAAGTGATCTTGCCATTTTGAATAGGATCTTTCCTAATTTTTTTTTTTTGTGTGTGTGTGTGGCAGTTAACCGTATAGCTAGAACTCATCATAGTTTGAGTACAACTTACTTACAAGGGGAAGCATTTGCTCATTGGTTTTCAGAAGCACTCATAGGAATGTAATGCAATAAGAACATCACCACAACAAGCTATTAGACAGAAGAGGAAACTTGTGTTAAGACCTTGAGAACTTACACTGTGCCTAGAAAGACTAGGAAGGAAGCATAAGTATGGCACCTACGGGGCAGCCAGCATTACAACAAAGAGTGTGAAGGGGTATATTAACTTCTCCATTAACTGAGGAGCTATGAACAGTTGATGGCTCCTGAGGGAAGAAGAGTCAGTTTTCTTTAAGAGTATGGCTCCTGTTAGGTCAATCACACTCCAGTGGATGGCCCCACACTCAGAAGTACAAGGGCAACACAAATTGGTTTTGTTGGGCATCTAAATTAAAAATAAGCATACATAAACTTGGAGAAAGGAAGGTGATCTCAGAAGAGAAAGGTATGGGGTCAATATGGCCAAAATACATTACTTAACCTCAAAGATTAATAAAAGCGTTTAAAATACCACAGTATATCCATGTGTGAATTTCCCAAATGATAAATAATTGTAAAAATAATTACACTTATGGTTATCTTTTTATTTAATTATAAACAACTGAGATTTAATTATGGTTATTATGATGAGAGATATTTTGGAGGATTTGGGTTAAATTTAAACAAATTTCTTGGTTTAAGAAATAAGAGTGGGTCGCAGGGGAGACGCCATAACGCGCCAGGCCAGTAGGATCGAAAGGTTATTCCTGGACAAACTGTCAGCCCATGAAAGGAAACAGCCAGAATTGACCAGAGTCCAAGTCAACAGCTCCAGAGAGAGTGGACTGTTTTACCTCTCATCCACCTGTGCCCCTTTTCTAAGCCTAGGGAACAACCTGCGGAAGAGGGGGCGTGGTAGAATGTAAGGGCTGCGATTGGGGTGAATGGTGAAACTACAGCAATGTAGTCTGGACACTCATTTGATCAACTTGATTGAACAAACAACCTGTCACCCCCCACTGGATGGTGGGGCTGTAGGTGTTTGGGCACAACAGCCTGCAGATAGGTTTTGCATGAAGGATGCTTGTACTCATGGATTATCACTTATAGCTAAAAATGAAAAAAAAAAACTGAGAGAAAGCTGCAGGCACCTGTTCTGGCCGAATGCATGATCTGGGATGGGTGGGGGTGGGGGGGTGGGGGGGAGGGAAGGAAAGAACATAAGCAAGAATGAAAAAAAAAAAAAAAAAAAAAAAAAAAAAAAAAAAAAAAAAAAATTAATTAAAAAAAAAAAAAAAAAAGAAGCTCACTGATGGCCAATGGCTGATCCACACCTGTACAGCTCATACATAAGTGTGGTTCCTAAAATAACCAGAGATGTAACTTTCACTGTTAGGTTCTTTAACAAGGGTTTGTGAAAACAGTATAACTTAATATATTTTCCATGCTCATCTATACAGAATTGACCACTTACTAACAGATACAAACAGGAAAGACTGCTTGTCCTCACTAGGGTTGTACATAGAATTCCTAATTCCATGTCCTTTTGTGCAAGCATTATCAGAGATGAGCATTTAATGAAGACATTCATTTCTTCCCTATCTGATGGAGTATTTTGTACTTCATAGCTAAAGTTCAAAGGAGGTAAAAGTTATTCTGGATGAGTAAGAATACAAAAGCATGATTACTGAAAAACAATATGAAAGTGATGAAATCTGTAGATAGATAACCACAGTAGATGACCTGTTGTTTACCCTTATAGGACACAACCCTCCTGTCACGTCAGCTATCATATTTGATGACAAAAATTATCTTGAAACCATACAGTCACAAATATCAATCCAATTAGGCCCCTCTGAGCTGGTGTGCATGTAAAGTTTGCATATCATCCAATTGAGTTTTTTTCCGTTCATAAATTTATTCAAAGAACAAATTAACTTTCATTTGATTTGGGACTAAAAAATAAAACATCAAAAAATAAATTAGGCGAGGAAAATGGGCAGGGCTTCAAACAATAAACAACCCCTATTGGTAGATAAATGGTGTAACAATTTCATTTCAGGGTTATGACCTAACAATATTTTGCTAATGATGAAATTTAACACAGAGTCATCCTAGCAGATTAACACTTGCTTATGAAATTTAAACTAAACACAGCATTTTAAGGGAACACGATACAACAATCATGGGATGACAAATTTTCAGAGGTTAAAGGAAATATACTGTAACTGACTGAAGCTAGTGAACTATGCCCAAACACCGTCAACTCCCATGGAGGATATTGAGAAAGACTGTGAAAAGAGATAGACAACAGCCAGTTTGGCAAGAATGCTATGAGCTTCGGCTGGTTGGGTGCTGAATGGGCTGGGGGGAAACACGGTCAGATTTGTTTAAAAAAATAAATTTATGAAAAAACAAAGAAAAGGACACTATTGCTGTGATTCAAGATTTATAATAAATGAATGCTTAAACAAATAAAATGGATATCTAAAACATGAATTTAACGCTTAATAAAGCCAAACTAGAGAACCTGGATTCGCAAATGATAACAGCACTTTATATTACGGAAATGTAAACATACTATACTCTGTCCTTTTCTTTGTTCATTGCTTGAATATACAATTTTGGTTGACACACTGTGGTTCAGGTAGCTATTTTATCTACATCTCACTGAGAATAAGTGTTCATCTAACTGTACCTGGTTAACTAGTAACCGAACACCACTAACAACAAAAAAAAAAAAAAAAAAAAAAAAAAAAAAAAAAAAAAAAAGAAATAAGAGTGAAACTTAATTTAGGATTTTATTTTTTATATTTCTCTCTCTCTATTTTTTTTTAGAATTTCATACATGAGTAGTGTGTTTTTATTATTTCCACCTCTCACTCTCCAACATCCCCTTCACGCCCTCTGAATTTTGTGGCCTCTTCTTTATTAATTTTACATATATAAATATATGTAAAAATCTACTGAGTCCATTTAATGATTTTTGATTTTGACTGGAAAGAAATAAAACTAATCCATGTGTCTTAACATGAAAGCACTCAAAATTACTAACCCCACAAATAACTGGAGTTAAGTAAATAAACACATTGATCAGAAGTATACACTATTTTATGTATCTTCTATTAAGATTTTGTAAGTTTTCCTTTTAGACACTTGGATGAGCTAAAATTAGGTCAGATTTCTTCTTCCTGGTAAGCAATTACTGCATCAAGTTCATGAGCATTCAGGAAGAATTTAATGATGTTACTTAGAAATATGACCTAAGCAAAGGGCTCAGTGAGGTCCCCCACTCTTAGTGTGCTGGAATTAATCTGTGCCTTGAGGTCCTTCAGAATTGAGTTTATTTCATTTTATTTTTTATGTGTATATGAGTGTACTGTCTGCATGTAGGCTTTTGCACCCGTGTTATTCAATGCCGCAGAGGTCAGAAGAGGATGTCGGATTCCCCTGGAACTGGAGTCAAACACGGTTCTTAGCTGCCATGTGGGTGCTGGGAATCAAAGCCAGGTTTTCTGCAAGATGAGTTGGTGCTCTCAACTGCTGAGCCATCTCTCCAGCCCCCAGAATTGTGTTTATAAAGTTTGGTGCATCAGAAATTGGTGCATATATGTTTATGATTGTGAACTCTTCATGTTTAATTGTTCCTTTGATAAGGATGTAATGGCCTTATTTGCCTTTTCTGATTAGTTTTAATCTGAGGTCTATTTTGTTTTATACTAGAATAGTAACTCTTGCTTGCTTTTTGGTACCATTTGCTTGTAAATATAATAAAGAATTATTATTGAAGGATTGAACTGCTATGTTTTACAATAACATTTCTTTAAGTATTTTCTGTGTGAGAATGTAGATAAAATAATAACTATCATCTAAGGAACATAACATCCATACAGAGTGGGAGAGAGGGTAATATAGAACCTTCAGAATGAGAGGGGATGAAACCTTCAGGAAACAAAACTTACCTCATCTGTAAACAGCAGATTTTCTTAAGTAAAATGTCTTAGCCTAAAGCAAAATTTCATAACATTAATAGGTGGACAAAAATAGAATTCAAAAGGCTTTATTTATTCCATGAAAATAAGCAAGTGGAGGACAGTGTTCATATGAGACTGGATGAGCTAAAATTAGGTCAGATTTCTTCTTCCTGGAAAGCGATTACTGCATAAAGTTCATGAGCATAACTCATCAGTTAATACTGATGCACAGTGGAGGTACACACCTACCTCTCAGTAATCAGGAGGCTGAGGCAGGATGATTGCAAGTTCTCAGCCAATGTCTCAACACCACCAACCAAACATGCAATCTGACATTTAAAGACAGGCTGGACTTCACACAATATATAAAGTAGAATAAAATATCATTATAGTTCTACATTTATTGTATGTATAAACAAAAGTTTTTAACACCTAGGCATAGGTCCTTGTTCTAGTTTGCTTTCTATTGCTCTGACAACTTGGAGAAGAAAGGGTTCATGGTAACTGTACTGGATAGCTTTAGTGTCAACTTGACACACCTGGGTTGAGGGAGCCTCAGTTGTGGAATTGGCTCCATTGGACTGGCCTGTGGCCATGTCTGTGGAGTATTGTCTTGTCAGGCAATGTGGGAGGGCCCAGCCCACTATGGGTAGTGCCACCCTGGGCAGGTTGTTGTGTACCGTATAAGAAGGCAGGCTGGGCATGGGCCAGGGGATCAAGCCAGTAAACAGCACTCCTCCATGGCCTGTGCTTCAGCTCCTGCCTCCAGGTTCCTGCCCTGAGTTCCTGCCTTGGGCTCCCTAAGTGATGAACTGTGACCCAGGAGGTGTAAGCTGAATAAACCCTTTCCTCCCCAAGTTGGTGTTGGTCAGAGTGTTTTGTCACAGCAATGGAGGACAAACAAACTAGGACAGTAATTTATACTTCCAGGTGATAATCCATCATTGTGGGATGTCAGGGCAGGAACTCAAGGCAGGAACCTGGAGCAGGAAATGAGGCAGAAGACATAACAATGCTGCTTACTAGCTTGCTTTTTTTTTTTTTTTTTTTTTTTTTTGGTCTTTCGAGACAGGGTCTCCCTGTAGCCCCAGCTGGCCTGGAACTCACTCTGTGGACCAGGCTGGCCTTGAACTCACAAAGATCCGCCTGCCTCTGCCTCCCAAGTGCTTGGATTAAAGGCGTGCGTCACCACGCCCAGCTGTTTCTTATACCTTGCTCAGTTACTCTTCTTTTATAAGCCAGGTCCTCTTGTTCAGGGAAAGTTCTATCCACAGTGGACCTGGCTTTCATCAATTACCAATGAAGAAAATGCCTGACATCATGGCCACAGATTAAACCAATGGAAGGAAATCCTCAGCTGATGTTTCCTCTTCCAAATGTCTCTAGCTTTGTTCAAGTTTACAAACCTAACCATGTGAGTCTAGAAAAATATATATCCCTATTAATAACTAATTTACCCATATGAAAGTATATATACTTCCAATACTAGAATTTGATTTGGTTATTCTAAAAATTATGCTGTTTTTAATATCCCAATTCTAAAAATTATGCTATTAATAACCTCAGATATTATAAATGAAAACTTAAAAAATTATGTTGATATGCATGTTTCCATGTGTGAGAATGTGTATGCACAAGTGCAAGTGCCTGTGGAATCCAAAAGAAGGTACCAGATCCTCTGAAGGGAAAGTTACAGGTGGGTATGTGGTGCTCAGAGTCAAACTTATGCCCTCTGCAAGAGCAGTAGATGCTCTTAAACAGGGTCATTTTTCAACCCTGTATTTCAGATACTTATTTGGAGGAAATGTATCTAATTATTAAACTCAATTTTCAAGACAAAGAGTGATTTAAATAGTCTAAATAGTTTTTTTTTTCTGATTCTGCTCAAAACAAGACCTTTTCTATTGAGAATGTATCAAGTAGCGATGGACAGCAAGCAGAGAGCTTACATTTTGAACTGCAAGAATGAAAAGTGAGGAAACTGAAAGTAGGACAAAAAATATAAAACCTAAATCCTGCCCCCAGTGAGTACTTCCTTCGACAAGGCTACATCCCTTAAAGGGTCCCTGACCTCCCTAAATGGTGCTACCAACTGAGGACCAAGTAAGTGTTCCACTACTTGAGTGTGTGGGGCGCATTTCTCACTTAAACTAACACAGGCAGAATAATGAGTTTTAGGGCACTGATAGTGATATTTGTGTGAAGGTTTGAAGAAGTGTCACATATGGCTCAAGTATTTGAATACTTGGTCTGTTGAAAGGCCTGAAGGTGTGAAAATGAAATTGTCTGCCTCAGCTTCCTAGTGCCATCCCACCTCTCCACCACAGTGGTCTCTTAATCTCTCTGGGACCATCGGCCTAAGTAACCTCTTCTTTCTATAAGTTGCCTTTGTCATGGTGTTTTATCACAGCAGGAGAAAAATAGCAAATTGAAAAGGTCTCATAAGTGGACAAAAATCAGAGCAGGGTTTTTTTTTTGAGATTTTCTGTATAATAAATTTCCCTGTGATTTCATCTTACTCCAGTAAGAATAGCTATCTTCAAGAAACAAAACAGCAAATGCTCTCAAGTTTACAGAGGAAGAAGAAACTTTATACAGGTAATGGGAATGTAAATTTTTGCAGCTGCCATGGAAATCATTATGAAGGTTCATCAAAAAGTAAAACTATAACTACCATTTGTGCCAGCTATACCACTACTGGGTATATTTCTCAAAAATCCAAGACAGCATCCTGCAGAAATACTTATGTATCCAAATTTATTTCTGAACTATTCATAAAAATAGTTCAAAAATATTGACCAGCCTAAATGCCCATCAACAGATTAATTGATAAAGCGAGTGTGATATATTGATACACAATGAAATTTATTAAACCATAAAGATGAATGAAATTAATTCACTAGCAGGAAAATGGATGAAACTAAAGATAGTCATGTTAAACAAAATGAGTCTGATTTAGAAGGACAAATAGTGTATGCTCTGTTTAATATACAGAGTCTAGATTTCAAGCATTATGGTGTAGAAGCAGAAGGGGGTGTGCTTAAGAAGAAGGGACCAGTGGGAAGGGAGAGACATGAGAGAAGGGAATGGCAGGGTGAATACCAAAGTACATGATGCATCTGTATGAAAATGTCACAATGAAACATGTTTTTTAATTAATTAATTATTTATTTATTTATTATTTTTTTAATTTAATTTTTATTGATGGTTTGTGCATTTCGTACATCATTTTCCAATTCAGATCAGGCATATTTCCCTTTCCCTTCCCCCCCACCCCCATCCCATCCCAGATCATGTATTCTGCCATAACTGTCCTGCATCTTTCAGGTTTTTTTTTCCTTTTTTAGCTATAAGTGATAATCCATGAGTATAAGCATCCTTCGTGCAAAACCAATCTACAGACTGTTGTGCCCAAACCCCCACAGTCCCACCATTCAGTGGGGGGTGACAGGTTGTTTGTTCAATCAAGTTGATCAATGAGTGTCCAGACTACATCACTGTAGTTTCACCGTTCACCCCAATCGCAGCCTTTACGTTCTACCACGCCCCCTCTTCCTCAGATTGTTCCCTAGGCTTAGAAAAGGGGCTTTTAAGGGATTCACAATATAAGAGCACAGTTGTTTTCAGATCACATTGACATTGCTCAGTTTTCCATACAATTAGGTAATTGGCGTTAGCATCCAAAGAGGAGGGATACCATTCATCGTTTGTTTTTCTGGAACTATGTTACTTCACTTAGCATGATATCTTCTAGCTCCATCCATTTACCTGCAAAGCTTATGATGTCATCTTTCTTTACCGCTGCACAGAACTCCATTGTGTAGATGTACCACATTGTCTCTATCCACTCATCAGTTGAGGAGCACTTGGGTTGGTTCCAGCTCTTCGCTATTGTGTTGAGAGCTGCAATAAACATGGCTGTGCATGTATTTCTGCGGTAAGATGAGTCTTGTGGGTACATACACAGGAGTGGTATAACTGGGTCAGGTGGCAAGCTCATTTTGAGTCTTCCAAGCGTTCTCCACACTGCTTTCCACAGTGGCTGTACATTCCCACCAGCAGTGGATGAGTGTTCCCTTTTCCCCACAAACTCTCCAGCACTGGTATCATTTGTTTTCTTAATCCTAGCCAGTCTTATCAGAGTGAGATGATATCTTAAAGTGGTTTTAATTTGCATTTCCTTAATTATTAGTGACGTTGAACACTTTTTAAGATGTTTCTCAGCCATCTCTAATTCCTCACTTGTGAAGTCTCTGTTCAGCTCTTTGCTCCATCTTTTGAGTGGGTCATTTGTTTTCTTATAATTATGAACTTATAATTATGAACTTATATTTCAAGAGTGGCAAGGTATGAAATATGTATTATCTGTATTTAAATGTAAAGTTCTGGGGTTGCAGAGGGACTCAATGGTTAAGAGAACCAGCTGCTCTTGCAGAGGACTCACATTCAGTTTCTAACACCTATGTGGTGACACATGGCAGTTAAAAATCTGTCAATAACTCCAGTTCATAGGATCCAGCATCCTCTTCTAGACTCCATGGGGCTTGTACACAGGGGTGCAGTTGCATACACAAAACATCCATACACATAAAATAAAAATAAGTAAAATTTTTGGAATTAGAATTCTCATAGTAGAAATAGAAGGTAGACATATTGAAGATGGAGAATTTAGGTAGATTTAGAATATGGGATTGGAATTGTTGTCAATATGAAATCAAGATATAATTTTTGTCTCTGATCAACTAGGGGTCAAATTATGGCATCTAAATGCTCCATCCTACTCAAAGAAACCAGGAGTTAACTACAAAGTTAGCAGCCTTTGTGTCTGGACTAAAGAAAGTACACAGTGGAAGTACTCTATCTTATGGTGAAGGTAAAGAAGTGTTTAACTACTTCAATCATAAGAAAAAGGCTAAACATCAGCCTGAGGCATTATCAATTTGCATGCCAAATTACGCAAATAATAATCCTAGTGGATTATACATATATACAAAGTACAGTGAAATCATTACTTTAAACAATTAAAAATGATGGGTGATAGGAAAACTTTATTTACAAAACCCCAACAAATATCACAAACATAGGAATAATAGTTTATGCAAGCCACTATTTTATATCATATTTTCTTTAGGCTATTATTATCAACTAATATTTAGATCCAGAGAAGAAGGAAATATATGCAATACTTCATTCTTTCAGTCATTCTTGTGTTACATTTAAACACATTATTCAAAAACAAAATGTTTCAATATAAAAACATTTCTCATAAAAGTTATTTTCTATTTATTTTTATCAAGAATTGATTCCTTTGGAGGTGCATAATTTGAAAGAATTGCTGTCTAATTACCATCTGGCAGTTTGGAGATATTTGATAAAATATGACAAGGTATATTTAATAAAAACAAAATCATCACAGACTGATTATTGACAAATTGTCTAATAAAATATAATGATAATATTCTTTTTATTGTATTTATTTCTTGAAAATGGATCTTGGGACAACTTTAATTTATAAAGCAGGAAGCCAATATATAGACATTTTGTAGAACAAATAATCATTTCACATAAATAATGTAGTATTAGTCAATTTTCTGTGATTCCCTTTTGTAACATACACACTTACAAAACTTTAAAATATGTGAGTTAGCATCTGACCTAATTGTGCATTATATTATTAAAAGTTTGACAGGAATAGTTTGTTCTTTAAAACATTTCATTTACTTTTTTACGTGTATTAGTGTAATATATATATATATA
>VZQC01012418.1:1533974-1560626 GCA_009823505.1 Rhizomys pruinosus | reverse complement strand
TTTCTCCTTCATATATATATATATATATATATATATATATATATATTCACCTCCAGAATTTTCATTCATTTTTTTAAGTTTTTACTGAACTTCTGTACATGTCATACAACAGTTCTTAATCAAATATAGGCCTCCTCCCCCCACTTGATACCCACCCCCCCATCGGAAATCATGCATTGCACCATCCATTTTAAGTTTATGCAGTTAAGGTATTTTACCCAGATGTCCTTCTGTGCAAATTCATCAAATCAGCACATCTAGAGATCTTAAGTACATCAAACTCTCACTCACCCAGTAGTAATCAGTGTCCAGTAGTTCTCAGTCCGGGTCTGGCCCACCATCCATTTCTCCCACTCTGGGACCTTGTGTGATTGAGTTGTCATGGATCCCGTGCCCAAGGCCAATATTTCCACAAGTTCACATGTGCAAACATCCAGTGGGCTGAAAGCCTCTACTTCCTTACCTCCATGAACCAGCCCTGGATCTTACAATCTTTCCACCCCCTCTTCCTCAATGATCCCTGAGATGTGTGTGGGTGAGTTTTAATATAGGAGTCCTATCCGGGGACACACACTCTGGTGGGTCGCATTCATTGAAACTTTACCAGTTGTGGCCTTCTGTGTGCATCACTTTCCTTTATACAAGAAAGTTTCACTAGTGAAAATTGAGGGTGTACTTGTTTTCCCTCTTTCCATGGACACCAGTGAAGGACATTTTTTCCTCTGTAATTATGCATTTGGGGGTCTTTTAGATTGATTCTCTAAATGGAGGATAGCCCAGTTGCCACATCCAATGTCCCTTTTCAGCATGGAAGAAGTCAGAGCATCTTTATTCCCTTCTGGTGATTGAGGTGACCCTTTTCAGAGGGTAACATAACTAAACCTGAGCTAGAACTTGACTAGGCAGTGTAGGGATGAGATCCCCTCAAATTAACCAGACTCTTTCTCAGCTGAGAACTCAAGGCTTCCTGGACCAGACAGTAAACATATATCCTTCTGGGAGCCCCAAGAGAGTGGAAAAGAAGAAAGAAAAAAGAAATGAAAAAAAGAGAATTATATACCAAGCCCTGCATATTGGTTATTTCACCAGAAAAGAAAAGGAAATCCCCCCCCCCATTTTTTTGTTTCTTTTGTCATTGTCATTTTGTATTGTTTCTGTTTTGTGTGAAAAAAAAGATATGTTCCCTCCAGTCCTATTACTTTTATTAAATTCATGTTGCATTTTGTCATCCTGGATTTCTGGGATAAAGCATATTTATCATGTTGGATGACTTTTTGATGTGTGTCTCTATGCCATTTGCAAGTGTATTGTTGAGAATTTTGCATCTATGTTCAGTAGACATATTGCCTATATTTTCCCCTTTATGTTGTGTCTTTTCTGGTTTTGGCATTAGAGTAGTACTGGTAGCATTGAAAAAGTTTGGATATTCTCCATCTGTTTCTATCTTATTGAAAAATTTAATTAGAATTGGTTGTAGGTCTTCTTTGAAAGTCTAGTAAAATTCTGCTGTGAATCCATTTGGACCTGGGCATTTTTACTCAGAAGGCACTGAATCACTATTTCCATTTCCTTATTTGTTTGGGTCTTTAAAGTCTGTTGATTTCTTATTAGTTTAATTTTGGTGGTTTCCACAAATTCATAAATTTATCCATTTATTTTAGATTTTATAATTTAAAACATTATTTTTAAAGTAGGAACTTACAATATTCTGGATCTTTTTGGTGACATATGTTGTGAGGTTTCCTCACATTGTCTCTGATTTTATTGATAGAATTTGCAATTTGTTTGTTTGTTTCTTCTTTCTTCTTTTCAGTTAACTTGGGTCTGTCTATCTTATCTTTTCAAAGAATTCATTGATTCTTCCTACTGTTTTCTTTGTTTCTATTTTTTTCTGCTCTAATTTTTATTATTTCTTCTCATCTGCTGTGGTTGGATGTGATTTGTTCTCACCTTTTTCAGGGTCTTGAGTGGTACTGTTAAGTCAGTTATTTGTGCACTTTCTGATATTTTTATATAGGCACTTAGAAATATAAGCTTCCATCTAAGGACTGCTTTTAAAGTGTCCCAGAGATTTTTTTTATTGATGCTTTGTGAATTTCATACATCATTTTCCAATTCAGTTCAGGCATATATCCCCTTCCCTTCCCCCAGCCCCACCCCTACCCATCCCAGATCATGCATTCTGCCGTAACTTTTCTGCATCTTTCTCTGTTTTTTTGTTTTGTTTTGTTTTCATTTTTTTAACAATAAGTGATAATCTGTGAGTACAAGCATCCTTCATGTAAAGCCAATTTGCAAGCAGTTGTGCTCAAACCCACACAGCTCATGGGTCCCACCATCCTTCGGGGGGGGGGCTTGTATGCTCAATCAAGTTGATCAAATGAGTGTCCTGTCTATATTATTGTAGTTTCACCATTCACCCCAATCGCAGCCCTTACATTCTAACTCACCCCCTCTTCCACAGATTGTTCTCTATGCTTAGAAAAGGGGCACAGGTGGATGAGAAGCAAAACAGTCTACTTTCTCTGGAGCTGTTGTCTTGGTCTCTAGTAAATTCTGGCTGTTTTCTTTCATGGGCTGCCGACTTGTCCAGGCATAACCTTTCGATCCTACTAATGAAGCACATGCAATTAGATATATAGGTATTTAAACAGTATAATATATAGCCTTTTGATCCTACTAATGAAGCACACACAATAAGATATATAGGTATTTAAACAGTACTAATTGTTATGGTAGGTTACTTTGGTACAGACACAGATGTTTGGATGGTATGTTAATCCATGAATTACATGTTCTTCTGTTAGGAATGACAGGGTCTTTGTGTGGCTTATAACATCTCCCAACCATTAGAGGAGGTAAGATTGTGGCATCAGCCTTGGGTTATTCCTCCAAGGAGAGAGCCAATAGACAATTAGATTTGGGATATAGAGACATATGGTTGCCACTGCTGCAGAGTATTTCCAGGAAGATGAGGTGTATCTGGTGCAGACGGAGGAGTCTTGCTTGACTCAAGGAAACCTATATTTGCTTTATTGGTTTAGTGGTCTTTGGTAACACTCTCTGGCATTCTAGAGACCATCTGTATACTTGCAAGTGCGGTCTCCATACATCTTTCCCATGTTTATATCAGGTCTTCAACAGCAGGGCCTTATCGCCTCTCTTCCTGCAGATATCCCAGTTTGGAGGCAAGGAGCCTTTACCTTTTGTGGGGGCTTGGATCCCCTGGCCAACATCTCCTTGGTAGAATAATCCATTGTTGATGTCAGAGCTCCTGTATTAATATATTTTGCTTAAGTGCATAGCTTAAGGAGACTTTAGCATTATATTTGGTTCTGAATAGAGAATAATCCTTTTCACAGTTTCTATGTCCATTAGTCAATTAAAGAAGGCAGTTTTACTGATTTTACAAGAGAATACCTCTATAACAGCTGGCTCCAATCTACAGCTGGAGAACGACCTCATCATCATCATATTTCTCCTTATTCTATGGGGGGGGTTAAGAAAGTCTCTTGTATTAAAACCTTTGTGGCACCTAGAAGGTAAGCTTCGTTAGGATTCATTAAAAATAGTTGTTACTAGTAGGATCCAGAGAGGGGCCTGATGTCTGCAGCAATCTGAGGCATTTCTTCCCTTCAATGCCCAGAGGAGTCAATCCTTCTGCTGGCACTTTCTGGTACATCCTACTCACTGCAAAGCTGCATTTTCTTTCTCAGCCATTAAGTTGGTGATACTCTGGCCTGTTGGAACATACAAATCCTTTCCCATAGTTAGTTTTAAGATTTGGGTTGCAAGGTTTTTTGACAAAAAGTTTTCATATCTATCTATATCCCCCTTTTTTATTTAAGGTTTTTATTTTTGACCCATGAGTCTCAAAAAAGCAGTTGTTTTATACATACCTATAGGGTGGAATCAAGGCACAGATTTCATCAAGTTCACCCATGCTGTTTTGGGTTACTGTATGTGATTAACTTGGGAAACAAAGTTTATTTTTGAGTTAAATCATCCTATAGGTGAAAGAGATTGCTACCAGGTGATACTATATGACAGCAAAATTATAGAGAACATTTGTTTATACCAATCCCAAAGTAATTGTTATACAGATTTTAGTTAAAGCTAATGTGGACAAGAGCAATTTATATCACCAATTAACTCAGATGCATTACCGTTTTTATCAGCCTTCAAACCAATGTTGTCCAATATGCACATATTTACTTTTACTAAGTCCTAAAACACCATGTATCCTGTAGACAGAGTCTGGGCAAAACTGGATACTTGTTGAACTCACGTCAATTAAACATGCACCAATCGAATATACACCCGTGTCCCTCTCCCACCCCTCCCACCCCTCCCGAGTCACCATTTCAGTCAGCCTTCTGATGCAATCTTTCTGTTGTTGTTCTTTTAATATGCATCCCTCTCCACAAGAAATATTTATAACTGGGTTATTGGTACTAGCATCCACATATGAGAGATACCATTTGTCGTTTGTTTTTCTGGGACTGTGTTACTTCACTTAACATGATGTCTTCAAGCTCCATCCATTTACCTGCAAAGTTCATGATGTTGTCTTTCTTTACTGCTGCATAGAATTCCATTGTGTACATGTACCACATTTTCTCTATCCACTCGTCAGTTGAGGGGCATTTGGGTTGATTCCAGTTTTTTGCTATTGTGAACAGAGTGGCAATAAATATAGCTGTGCATGTATCTCTGCAGTAAGATGAGTCTTGTGGGTATATACCCAGGAGTGGTATGACTGGGTCAAATGGCAGGATCATTTTGAGTCTTCTAAGGGTTCTCCACACTGTTTTCCATAGTGGCTGCACAAGTTTACATTCCCACCAGCAATGGATGAGTGTTCCCCTTTCCCCACACCCTCTCCAGCACTTGGCATCATTTGTTTTCTTGATCCTAGCCAGTCTTACTGGAGTAAGATGGTATCTTAAGGTGGTTTTAATTTGCATTTCCTTAATTATTAGCGATGTTGAACACTTCTTAAGGTGTTTCTCAGCCATCTCTAATTCCTCCTCTGTGAAGTCTCTGTTCAGATCTTTGCTCCATCTTCTGAGTGATTCATTTGTTTTCTTTCTTCTTTGTTTTTTGAGTAGCTTGTATACTCTGGAGATTAATGCTTTGTCAGATGTATCTGCTGTGAAGGTTTCCTCCCATTCTGTGGGTTTTCTCTTCACTTCCTTTATTGTTTCCTTTGATGTACAGAAGCTTTTGAGTTTAATGAGGTCCCATTTGTCAATTGACGACCTTATTTCTTGTGCAGCTGCTGTCTGATTTAAGAAGTCTTTTCCTACACCTACGTCTTGTAGTCTGCTGCCAAGTTTCTCTTCTATCACCTCCAGAGTTTTGGATTTCACGTTGAGGTCTTTGATCCATTTGGAATTGACTTTTGTACAGGGTGAGAGGTAGGGGTTTAATTTCATTCTTCTACAGGTGGTGATCCAGTTTTGCCAACACCACTTGTTGAAGATGCTGTCTTTCCTCCAATGTGTCTTCTTGGCCTCCTTATCAAATATGAGATGGCTGAAATTGTATGTGCTCAGGTTTGGATCTTCAATTTTGTTCCATTGGTCAACTGGTCTGTTTTTGTGCCAGTACCAAGCTGTTTTTATGACTATAGCCCTGTAGTATAGTTTGATGTCTGGTATAGCGATCCCCCCTGTATTGCTCTTTTCGCCCAGAGTTGCTTTGGCTATTCGGGGTCTTTTGTTTTTCCAAATGAAATTGAGGATTCTTTTTTCCAAACATGTGAAGAAGCTCTTGGGGATTTTGATTGGGATTGCATTAAATCTGTATACAAGTTTAGGTAGAATGGACATTTTTACTATATTTATTTTCCCAATCCATGAGCATGGGAGGTTTGTCCATCTCCTGATGTCTTCTTCAATTTCCTTCTTCAGAGGTTTAAAATTTTTGTTGTAGAGGTCCTTGGTATCTTTGGTTAGGTTTGTTCCTAGGTATTTTATTGTTTTTGAGGCTATTGTGAGTGGGAAGGTCTCCTTGTATTCCTTCTTCAGCTGCCTACTGTTGGTGTAGAGAAAGGCTACTGATTTTTCTAGGTTTATTTTGTATCCTGCCACCTTACTGAAGCTCCTAATCGTTTCTAGGAGTTTCCTGGTGGAGTTCTTAGCATCCCTTAAGTAGACAATCATATCATCAGCAAAAAGGGATAGCTTGACTTCCTCTTTTCCTATTAGAACTCCTTTAATTTCCTTTTCTTGCCTTATTGCCCTAGCAAGGGATTCAAGCACTATGTTGAAAAGGAGTGGTGACAGGGGACAACCTTGCCGAGTTCCTACCCTTAAGGGGAATGCTTCTGTCGTTTCCCCATTTAGGATGATATTGGCTGTGGGTTTCCTGTATATGGCTTTGATTACATTAAGGTATGATCCCTCCAATCCAATTCCCTCTAGGACTTTAAACATGAACGGATGCTGGATTTTGTCAAAGGCTTTTTCCGCGTCAATTGAGATGATGGTGTGGTTTTTGTCTTTCAGTCCGTTTATATGCTTGATGATATTTATTGATTTTCGTATGTTGAACCATCCCTGCATCTCTGGTATGAATCCAACTTGGTCATGGTGGATGATCTTCTTGATGTGGGTCTGTATGCGATTTGCCAGTATCCTATTTAGAATTTTGGCATCTGTGTTCATTAGGGAGATGGGTCTATAGTTCTCCTTTTTAGTTGCATCTTTGCCTGGTTTTGGTATTAGAGTGATGCTGGCTTCATAGAAGGAATCTGGGAGAACTCCCTCCGTTTGTATCCTTCTAAACAACTTGAATATTAATGGTTGTAAGTCTTTTTGAAATATTTTATAGAATTCTGCTGTGAAACCATCTGGGCCTGGGCATTTTTTGGTTGGGAGGCTGCTTATTACATCTTCAATTTCTTCACATATTATTGGTCTGTTTAAGCTGTCGATCTCTTCTTGGTTGAGCTTTGGTGATTCCCAAGATTTCAGATATTCATCCATTTCTTCTAGGTTTTCAAACTTGGTAGAGTATAGGTTTTTAAAGTAATTCCGTATGATTGTCTGGATCTTTTCATTATCTGTTGTGATATTTCCCCTTTCATCACAGATTCTATTGATTTGGAGTTGTTCCTTCTTTCTTTTGGTTAACTGGGCTAGAGGTCTGTCTATCTTGTTTATTCTCTCAAAGAACCAGCTTTTGGATTCATTGATTTTTTGTATGGTTTTCTTTGTTTCTATTTCATTGATCTCTGCTCTGATTTTTGTTATTTCTTCTTGTCTGCTGCGTTTAGGGTTCATTTGTTGTTGTCTCTCAAGTACTTTTAGCTGGAGTGTTAGATCGTTCACTTGTGCTCTTTCTGTTTTTTTAATGTAGGCACTTAGAGCTATAAACTTTCCTCTTAGGACTGCTTTTAAAGTGTCCCATAGGTTTTGCTGCGTTGTATTATCATTGTCATTCAGTTCCAGGAATGTTTTTATTTCTTTCTTTATTTCTTCCTTGACCCATTCATTATTCAGGAGAGTGTTGTTTAGTCTCCATGTGTTCTTGTAGGTTGTAGGGTTTATCCTGGTGTTGATATTGAGTTTTATTGCACTGTGGTCTGAAAGAATGCATGAGATTATTTCAATCTTTTTGTATTTGTTGAGTTTTTCCCTGTGTCCCAGTATATGATCTATTTTGGAGAATGTTCCATGGGGTGCTGAGTAGAAAGTGTATTCTCTGGTGTTTGGGTGGAATATTCGATAGATGTCTGTGAGGTCCATTTGGTGTATTGTATCATTCAGTTCAGATGTCTCTCTGTTTATCCTTTGTCCTGTTGATCTGTCTAAAGGACTTAGTGGGGTATTGAAGTCCCCTACTATTAGTGTGCTGGGGTTAATCTGAGCCTTGAGATCCTGAAGAGTTGTCTTTACAAAGTTTGGTGCGCCGGCATTTGGTGCATATATATTCATGATTGTGAGATCTTCATCGTCGATTGTTCCTTTAATGAAGATATAATGGCCCTCTTTGTCTCTTTTGATTTCTTTTGCTTTGAAGTCTATTTTGTCTGATATTAGGATAGCGACACCTGCTTTCTTTTTGGTACCATTTGCTTGGAATATTTTCTTCCATCCCTTCACCTTAAGTTGGTGTCTGTCCTTGAAATTGAGATGGGTTTCTTGCAGACAGCATATAGATGGATTTTGTTTCCTAATCCATTCTCCCAGTCTATGCCTTTTGATTGGGGAGTTCAGCCCATTAATATTTAAGGTTATAATTGAAAGATGGATGTTTTTTCCTTTCACCTTATTATCCATTTGGACTTTTAGTCTCTGATTCTACTCCTATGTTTATATTTTTATTAGTTTCTTTTCCTAGGTGCTTGAGGATAGTTGCTCCTCTCTTCTGCCCTTTGAATTGCTTCAAGCATTTTCTGGAGAGTTGGTTTTCCGGACATGTATTCTATCATCTTGTTTTTGTCTTGGAAGATTCTTCTCTCTCCTTCAACTGTAATTGACATTTTTGCTGGGTAAAGTATTCTGGGTTGGCATCCATAGTCCTTTAACACTGGGAATGCTTTGCTCCATGTTCTTCTTGCTTTCATGGTTTGCGGCGAGAAGTCAGTTGTAATTCTGATGGGTTTCCCTTTGTATGTGACTTGTTTTTCTTTTGTGGCCTTCAGAATTTTATCTTTGTTTTGGGCATCTAGCATTTTGACTATGATGTGGCGTGGGGAGTTTCTTTTCTGATCTTGTCTATTTGGAGTCCTGTGTGCTTCTTGTATTTGAATGGGTTTGTCTACTTTTAGTTTGGGGAAGTTTTCATCTATTATTCTGTTGAAGATCTGATCAATACTATTCTCTTGAGATTCTTCTCCTTCCTCTATTCCTATGATGCGGAGGTTTGATCTTTTCATAGTGTCCCATATTTCCTGGTTGTTCCAGTTTTGTGTATTTTTAAATTTTTCATAATCTTTATTTGAGTTTTTTAGTTGCTCTGTGTTATCTTCCAGATCTGATATTCTTTGTTCTGCTTCCTCCATTCTATTTCTGAGGCTTTTTCCTTTCCTTTCTTCCTGGTTGGATAAGTGTTCTATTTCCTTTTTCATTTCATCCTGTGATTTCCTTAATATATCCATTTCCTTTATGAGTTTCTCAATCTCTTCTTGGTGCTCCTTACTTCGTTGGTTGGCCTCCTTTTTCAGTGTTTCTACTTCCTTAAGGTGTTTGTTTTTTTCTCTCTCTCGTTCTTTCTGGAGTTTGTCAATCTCTTCCTTTAGTTTGTTATTGTATCCCTCTAGGTCCTTTTTGAGTTTTTCATTCTCTCTCTTTACTTCTCTGAATTCTTCCTTTAGTTTGTTATTGTATCTCTCTAGGTCCTTTTTGAGTTTTTCATTCTCTCTCTTTACTTCTCTGAATTCTTCCTTTAGTTTGTCATTGTATCCCTCTAGGTCCTTTTTGAGTTTTTCATTCTCTCTCTTTACTTCTCTGAATTCTTTATGTTCTTTAATTTCTCTTCATAGGTCTGCAATTAGTCCTCTAAGGTCTGTTTCTGTGGTCACCTCCAGGGGGATCTGATTGTAGCTATCTCCTACCAGGTTGGTAGAGCTTGGTGTGGAATTATCCTGCACCTTTCCCATGTTGTCTCTTCGTTGTCTCCCTGACATGTGGGTTTCCTTTTTGTGATTCAAATCCCAAATGCCTTTTCAGTTTGTTGAAAGCTGAAAGTTTGTTTTATTTTGCTTGCCCCCTTCCAATGCTTTCCCCCCCCCTTCCTTCCCTCCTCCTTGTTTATGGAGTGTTGATTTGTCTAGTTTTCAGGCTATCACTTTTGTTTATATATTGGATACTGGAAGTCTCTTCCTTTCCTGTTTTGAACGTTCTCTTAATCCACTGGATACTCTCTCCTCAATTCCAGTTGTTAGTGGGGGGGGTGTATTCCTGACTTAGCCCCCGCCCCTGTACCTTCCTGGAGCAGCAGCCGGGCAGCCACACTCTGGCGGGAGTTAGGAGTCCAGTCTAGGTCCGCCAGCTACTGGCCCCTTTGCCACAACTCAGCAAATCAACTGTCCTGCACCCGTAGGTCAATGCCCTAAGTTTACCTTCCTGGAGCAGTGTCAGGCTGGTCCTGACCCCTGCCCTGCTCAGGACCAGAATATGGTCTCTGCGCCTGCAAACTGAGGATCCCCTCCCACTTGGAACTACAGGGGGTGGGGCCACCCAGCTGGGCAGCCAAGCTCTGGCGGGATTTAGGAGTCCAGTCTAGGTCCGCCAGCCACTGGCCCCTTTGCCACAGCTCAGCAAGTCAATTGTCCTGCACCCATGGGTCAATGTCCTAAGTTTACCTTCCTGGAGCAGTGGCGGGCTGGTCCTGACCCCTGCCCTGCTCAGGACCAGAATATGGCCGAGTTTATTTTATTTTATTTTATTTATTTCTGTATGTGTATGAATGCACTGTCTGCATGCAAGTCTGTGCACCCGTGTCCTGCAATGCCACGGAAGTCAGAAGAGGGTGTCGGATTCCCCTGGAACTGGAGTTCTCCTGGAATTGGAGTTTCAGACTGTTCTCGGCCGCCATGTGGGTACTGGGGATTGAACCCAGGACCTCTGCAAGAGCGGTCAGCGCTCTTAACTGCTAGGCCATCTCTCCAGCCTTAGCATATTTAGTCTCAGGAATACTTTTATTTTTTCTTAGTTTCATTTTTGACCCATTCGTTAGTCAGGAGTGTGTTGTTTAATCTCCCTTAGTTTATATAGTTACTAGAAATTCTTTTGCTGTTGGTTTTAAGCTGTATTGCATTATGGTCTGATAAAATACATGGTATTATTTATTTGTTTTTATTTTCTGATGTTTGTTATGCCCCAGTATGTGATCAATTTTAAAGAAATTTTCATTGGATGCTGAGTAGAATGTGTAGTTTTTGGTGTTTAAGTGGAATATTGGTAGAGGTATTAGGTTCATTTGATATATTATGTTATTTAATTCAGAAGTTTCTCTGTTCTTTGTCCAGTTGACCCATATATTAGAGATAGTTGGGTATTGAAGTCACTTACTACTACTTATTTGTGGTTAATAAGTAACTTGAAGTCTTGTAATATTATTTTATGAGCTAGAGTGCAATGCCAGCTTGTTTCTTAGCATCGTTTGCTTGGAAGACTTTTGCCCTTATCTTTTCATTCTATGGCAGTGTTTGTCCTTAAATGTGAGATGAGTTTCTTGTAGACAAAATAGATTGAGTTTGTTTCATAACCCATTCAAATAGTTTTGTCTTTTGACTGGGGAGTTGTAACAATTGGTATTTTAAGTTATTATTGAAACATGTTTATTGGTAACTGTCACTTTAAATTCTGTTTGTGTTCTTAGTCTTATTTTTTGTTTCTGTATTTGTACTTTCATATGTTTTCTTTCTGATTCCTCATGGGTATGGTCATTCCTTTCTTCAGTTCTTTTTATTGCCTTGAGTATTCTCTGAAGGCTCGGTTTTGTGGATATGAATTGTTCCATCCTGTCATGTTATGGAATTTTTTCCCCCTCAAACTCTGATGGACAGTTTTTCTGGGTAAAGTATTCTGAGTTGGCATCTATGATCATTTAGAACTCAGAATTCTTTGCTCCAGGCTCTTCTGGCTTTCCTAGTTTACATTGACAAGTCAGTTATAATTCTTATAATCCTTTCCTTTATATGGAACATTTTTCTCATGGATTTCAATATTCTATATTCATTCTGTCCACCTAGAAATTTTACTATATGTTATGGGGAGTTCAGTTCTGGTCCTGTTTATCTGGTGTCCTGTATATGTCTTGTTTCTGTATGGGTATGTATTTTCTTAATCCAGAGAAATTTTCTTCTATAATCATGTTGGAGATCTGGTCAATGATTTGTCCTGGGATTCTTCTCTTTCTTCTATGCCTATGATGTTTAATTGTTTTTTTTTTCTTTTCAAAGTGTCCATTTCCCTGCATATTTCTTTTTTGCATTAAAAAAAACTTTTCATACACTTTGTTTAGTGGTCTAAATCTTCAACTTTGTCCTCCAGTCTTGATAGTCCATGTTCCATTTCATTTTGTTGTTGAGGATTTTATCAGACTTTTCAAACTGGCTTATTGAGATTTTCAATTCCACCTTCATTTCAGGCTGTTTCCTTCAATATTTCTATGTATTCTGAACTGCCTTTGTCATTCTATTCATTTGTATATTTTTATTGAGCTCCGTCAAGGGTTTATTTCTATCCTCTTAGTGCTCTTTGAGCTGTTTTTTGGTGTGCTCTTTAAAAATTCCTTAAATTCTCAGAATCACATTTATGATTGTTCTCTTAAATTCTGTGTCCTGGGGTTCCTTTAATTCCCCCTGGAACCATGTCCATGACCCATACCCTTGTTGCTGAAGAATCTGTTTAACATCACTGTGTGCTTTTGAATGGCTGGTGGCAATGTATTTGGAGGCCCACATCCATTGCTAAGTTGCACCACTACCTCAAAACATCTGATGTCTAAACTACATTAACAGTGTAATTTTTACACTTAAGGCTCATGGGATATAGAGGAACATGTGGTAGAGAGAAGGCTAATAAGTTCTTTGACTCTCACAAATGAAGCTTCCACAAATAACAGAGTGCAATGCACACAAGAAGCCACAACTGGCCAAGGTGTAGAGAATAAAAAACTGAAGAGTGCAAGGTCCTGCATAGGATGCCTCTATTAAATCTTATCCACCCATGGGTCAGGGACCATTGCAGAAGAGGAGGCAGAAAGACTGTAAGAGCCAGGTTTGGTGCCTAAACATAAGGAAACAGAGGATTTCATACTCCTGGGATCATGCTCATATTGACTTGCAACAGATGACAGAATGCACAAAGCCCCATGCTGACTCAAACAAAACACAGCGCACAACATGGGAAATGTGCAGTAGGCCCCAACATTAGCAGAGACAGTCTTTTTCTATCATGAGACTCTTGGTAACTTAACCAGGCTCCAGTGGATGGAGCCACACTGAAAAACATTTGGGGACACAAATTTGACTATCTATCTATCTATCTATCTATCTATCTATCTATCTATCTATGTATCTATCTGTCAAGCAGGGGGCAATTAAGGAAGGTGCAGAAGGGGATGCATCTTAATACCATCAAATTTCATTGTTTGAAAATTAAATGACAACTCCAAAGAAAGTAGACTGTTTTCTTCTCACCCACTTGTGCCCCTTTCCCAAAGCCCAGGGAACAAATTGCGGGAGAGGAGGCGTGGTAGAATGTAAGGGCTGCGGAGAGATAGGGGTGATTCATGAGACTACAGCAATAGAGTCTGGACTCCTAATTGATCAACATGCTGTGCATACAAGCTTCTCCAACTGGACTATGGGAACCTTGGGTTGTTCAAAATTTGGATACTTGCAAAATGCACCAATTACCTAATTGTACAGCAAACTGAGCAACATCAAAGTTATCTGAAAACAACTGTGTTCTTATATTGTAGAATCCCTTAAAAATAAACTAATAATAATAATAATAATAATAATAATAATAATAATAATAGTAATAAATGTAAGCTTAAATTTTCCAGAATAAAATCCAGGGAGGGAAAAAAAAAAAAAGAAAATTCAAAAAACTCAATAAAAAGGATCAAACATTTTTTCATGGTAATTTAACAAACTAGATACAGAGAACAATATTACAACACAGCAATGGTTATGAATGACAAAGCTAGAGATAACATTTTAAAAAAGAATTATTGAATTTTTGTGTATTTCATACAGAGCATCTCAATGAGTCTTAATTATCTTTACAACGCCTTCTCCACTGGCACCTTCCACTGCCCACCCACACTGGAATTCATTCATCATTTGAATTAAAGCCTATTATGTCAAGTTAGTGTCCCTAGATGTTCCTCATTGCTAGTTTATCTATCAGCATATTCAGACTCCCGCATTTAGACAGATTCCCAGCAGGAATCAGTTGCTAGTATTTCCTCAGCTAAAGCAACTTAGATTAAGCAATGCCCTCCTGAATGATGAATAGGGAAAAGGAGAAATTAAGAACAAAAAAGTAAATGTATTCCTGGAATTAAATGAACAGGACAATACAATACAATACAACAAAACCTCTGGGACATTTTAAAAGGCATCCTAAAAGGGAAGATTAGAGTTCTAAGTGCCTACATTTAAAAAAACAGAAAGAACATAAAAGACTTAATATTGAAATCCAAGACTCTTGAAAGGCAACAACAAATAAAAATCAAACCCAGTAGACAAGAAAATAACTATAATCAGAGCTGAGATTAATGAAACAAAAAGGAAACAATGCAAAGAATCAATGAATCCAAGTGCTTGTTCTTTGACAAGATAAACAAGATAAACACTTAGCCCAGTTAACTGAAAGAAAGATCAACTCCAAATCTCCGAAATCAGAGAGGAAAGAAAAAGCATCACAACAGACTGTAAAATTATCCAGAACACTATAAGATAATACTTTAAAATTTTCTGCTCTACTAAATTTGAAAACCTAAAAGAAATGGATGTATATATACTATCATGAGAATCACCAAAGATAAACCAAGAATGGATCAACAGCTTAAACGTACCCATCATATATAAGGAAATTGAAACGGTATTGCAAAACCTCCCAACAAAAAACAAAAAACAAAAACAAAACAAAACAAAAAAAAAAACCAGGTCCAGATGGATTTACAGCACAATTCTACTAGACAGTTCAGAAGATCAACATCCTGTACTATAAAACGTATCCAAAAAGATAGAAACAGAAGGAGAACACTTACAAATTCACTCTATGAATCCAGCATCACACTAATAACCAAAGCAGGTAAAGAGATGGAAGCTTTTGTTTTTTGATCCATGAGTCTCAAAAAGGCAGTTGTATTACACATACCTATATGCTGGAATCAAGGCGCAGATTTCATCAAATTCACCCAAGCTCTTTTGGGTGACTGTTTGTGGTTAACTTGGGAAGTTAACCTGATTTTTTAAATCATCCTACACGTAAAAGAGAATGCTACAAGATGATACTGTACAAGAGAAAAATTATAGAGAACATTTGTATGTGCCAATCCCAAAGTTATTTTATACAGATTTTAAGTAAAACAAATGTAGACAACAGCAATTTGTATTTCCAATCAACTCAGGTGCATTACCGTTTTTATCAGAACCTTTATTTTTTTTATTTTTTATTTTTTGGTCTTTTTGAGACAGGGTCTCCCTATAGCCCCAGCTGTCCTGGAACTCACTCTGTAGACCAGGCTGGCCTTGAATTCACAAAGATCCACCTGCCTCTGCCTCCCAAGTGCTAGGATAAAGGCGTGTGCCACCACGCCCAGCTTTATCAAAACCTTTAAACCAATGTTGTTTAATATAGACATATTTACTTTTACTAAGTCCTAAACCACCATGTAACCTGTAGACAGAGTCTGGGCAAAATTGGATACTTGTATACACCAGTGTCCCTCTCCCACCCCTCCCACCCCTCCCGATTCACCACTTCAGTCAGTTTTCTAATGCAGTCTTTCCGTTGTTCTTTTAATATGCATCTCTCTCGACAAGAAATATTTATAACTGAGTTATTGGCGCTAGCATCCACAGATGAGGGATACCATTCATCGTTTGTTTTTCTGGGACTGTGTTACTTCACTTAATATAATATCTTCTAGCTCCATCCATTTACCTGCAAAGTTCATGATGTTTTTCTTTACTGCTGTATAGAACTCCATTGTGTACATGTACCACATTTTCTCTATCCACTCGTCAATTGAGGGTCATTTGGGTTCGTTCCAGCTTTTTGCTCTTGTGAACAGAGCTGCAATAAATATAGCTGTGCATGTATTTCTGCAGTAAGATGAGTCTTGTGGAGGGGGGATACAGATATATATGAAACCCTTTTGTCAAAAACTTTGCAACTCAAATCTTAAAACTAACTACGGGAAAAGATTTGTATGTTCTAACAGGTCAAAATGTCACCAACTTAACGGCTGAGAAAGAAAAGATACACCTTTGCATTGAGTAGGATGTACCAGAAAGTGCCAGCAGAAAGGTTGGCCCGTCTGAACATTGAAAGGAAGAAAAGCCTCAGATTGCTACAAACATCAAACCCCTTTGTGGATCCTACTTGTAACAACTATTTATAATGAGTCCTAACGAAACTTACCTTCTAGGTGCTGCAAAGGTTTTAATACGAGAGACTTTCTTACCTCCCCCCCATAGAACAAGGAGAAATATGATGATGATGAGGTCGTTCTCCAACTGTAAATTGGAGCCAACTGTTATAGAGGTAATCTCTTATAAAACCAGTAAAACTGCCTTCTTTAATTGACTAATAGACATAGGAACTGTGAAAAGGATCATTCTCTATTCAGAACCAAATATAATACTAAAGTGTCCTTAAGCTATGAACTTAAGCAAAATATATTAATATAGGAGAGCTCTGATATCAGCAATGGATTATTCTACTAAGGAGATGTTGGCCGGGGATCCAAGCCCCCCCCCCCAAGGGAAAGGCTTCTTGCCTGTAAACTGGAATACCTGCAAGAAGAGAGGGGATAAGGCCCTGATGTCGAAGACCTGATGTAAGCATGGGAAAGATGTATTGAGACTGCACTTGCAAGTGTACAGTTGGTCTCTGGAATACCAGAGAGTGTTACCAAAGGCCACTAAACCAATAAAACAAATATAGGTCTCCTTGAGTCAAGCAAGACTCCTCCATCGGCACCAGCTATACCTCACCTGCGTGGAAATACTGTGCAGCAGTGGCAGCCATATGTCTGTATATCCCAAATCTAATTGGCTATTAGCCCTCTCCTTGGAGGAATAACCCACGGCTGATGCCACAAGCTTACATCCTCTAGTGGTTAGGAGATGTTATAAGCCACAGTAAGACCCTGTCATATTTTGCAGAAAAAACATAATTCATGAATTAACATACCATCCAAACATCTGTGTCTATGCCAAAGTAACCTACCGTAACAATTAGTACTGTTTAAATACCTATATATCTAATTGCTTGTGCTTCTTTAGTAGGATTGAAAAGTTATTCCTGGACAAACTGTCAGCCCATGAAAGGAAACAGCCAGAATTGACCAAAGTCCAAATCGACAGCTCCAGAGAAAGTAGACTGTTTTGATTCTCATCCACCTGTGCCCCTTTTCTAAGCCTAGGCAACAATCTGCGGAAGAGGGGGTGTGATAGAATGTAAGGGCTGCAATTGGGGTGAATGGTGAAACTACAGCAATATAGTCTGTACACTTATTTGATCAACTTGATTGAACTTACAAGCCCCCCCCCCAGCTGGATGGTGGGACCCTTGGACTCTGTGGGTTTGGGCACAACTGCTTGCAAATTGGTTTTACGTGAAGGATGCTTGTAGTCATAAATTATTACATATTGTTAAAAAATGGAAAAAAAAAAAGAAATAGAAAAAAAAAGAGAGATGGAAGCAACCTAACTGTCTCTCAACTGACAAGTGCTACGTGAAAACGTGGAACATTTACACATTGGAGTTCTACTCATTGGTAAAGAAAGACAAAATCATAAAATTTGCAGGTAAATGGATGGAACTAGAAACTGTTATACTAAGTGAAGTAACACAGACTCAGAATAACAAATGACATAAGTTCTCCCTCATTTGTGGATCCTAGCACCAAATCCTTATATGTAAGTATAGACCCTGATGTAACCGTAAGAGCCAGAAAAATTAAAAGGAACCAGGGAGATAAAGGGAAAGAGGTAACCTGAGAGAGATGAATAGTAGGAGACAGGTGTTAGGGAGAAATGGGTAAAATGGGTGTATTTAGATGGGAGTGGTAGAGGAAGCTATAAAAGCATCATGGGGATAAAGGGAAGAAGGAGCTCAAGAGAGGTGAAACCATAGGAGACAAGAACTATCAAGGGACAAATGGGGAAAATGGGTCATTTTAAATGGAGCAGGCATGGAGGAAGGGTTAGACAGGGAGGGAAAGAGGAGAGATTAATGCTTAGCTAGTGTAAAAAAGAAAAGAGGGAATAATCTTAGTCCAACAACCTAATGAGTCCATGTGTGTAATTGACAGATATACAACAAGAAACACAAGAAATACTGCCAGACAGGAGAAGCGTTCCATTGAGTTGTTGGCCTAGGTAGTCCAAGAGACTCCCAAAATTACATAGGCTATTGCCACAGCCCTAGATTGTGTCCCAGAACTTGAAGGTAAGACTGTATTGCTAAAGACAGAACATGCTTAGGACACAGGACTTTGACTAATGGAGCTGGGACTGACCTGGAAGCTACTTCCCCTGAAGCCTAGCTCTTCAAAGCTTTGAAGACCACTACAAAAGCTACTAAGGGATACTATCCATCAATGGTCCAACAGTAGCTTCAAGACCAGAGTTGACATAAAGCCTAAATAATTTTTTTTTCTCTAAGATTTTGGAATTCATATTCAAGTATTCCACATGTACTGGAAATTTTAGAAATAGTAACTAGGCAAAATAAATAAATAAAAATGTAGAAAAATTACCATCATTGCTTATAGATTTTTACAATGTTTAGGTTGAAAAAAATGTAAATTTTTCTAAAATCGGTTAGAGCAGATTCATGAATTCAATAGCTTCAAAACCTCAAAATAAGCATGTAAAAATGATAATATTTTATATATTGCCAATAAACGTAATCCTATGTATGCTAGTTACAAAAATAACCTGTTTCACAAACTCATGAAATAACCTTACAGTGAATTCATGAACCAAGGGGCTAAGGGTGCAGCTTTATGGCATAGCATATATGTAGCAAGCAGGGGGGCCTGCCTTTAATCTCTTATATCTAAATTAATCAACAGCAACAACAAGCAATGGAATAAATGAGTGAATAATAAAACCCTAACCAAAAAAAGCTGAAGAGGTCAGAAAAACCTACAAAAATATAAAGTACTCCTATGTTTATAGATTGGAAGAATTAATATTGATAAAATGTCAATAACCCAAAATAATTGGCAGAGTTAATGCAATCCTAATTAACACACTAATGACATTCTGTCAGAAATAGAAAAAAATAATCTTAATATTAATAAGGAACTACAATAGACACAAATTACCATAGCAATTCTGAACAAAAACAAATTAATCATTTAACAACCAAAAATATACTTAAAGCTTGTATCATAACACCTAATTTCAAAAGATACTACAAAATTGCATGAACCAAACCCACATGACAATGCAGAAGAGAAGGCTGAAATGTTGTAAGAGTCAGAGTGGGTGGAGGAAGGCAAGGAAACAGAGTTTCCTGACAGCTGATCCATTACTCACATGAACTTTGCAGCAATGGTGACAGCATGCACAAGTCCTACCCAAAGTCAAACCAGACAAAAATCCCAGCATAGACATGGAGAAGTAGGTAAGAAATATAAACCAGGCCTGGCATGGTGGTACATGCCTTTAATCCCAGCACTTGAGAGGCAGAGGCAGGCAGATCTCTGTGAGTTCAAGACCAGCCTGCTCTACATAGTGAGCTCCAGGCCAGCTGGGACTAAAGGGAGTTCCTGTCTCAAAAAGTCCAAAAAAAAAAAATAAAGAAAGAAAGAAAGAAAGAAAAAGAAAAAAAAAAGAAATATCAACCCAACCCTAGGAAAATTTTGGCAATTGATGGCTCCTAGGAAGGGGAACTTGGTGTTTTATAAGGATGGGACAAGTGAATGAACTCTCAAAGACATTCAGGGATACAACTCTGTGTGTGTGTGTGTGTGTGTGTGTGTGTGTGTGTGTGTGTGCATGTGTGTGTGTATGTGTGTGTATGTGCGTGTGTTAAAGTGGTAAGGAGACAATGGGAAGAAGTGTGGACAGGTAGGAGAAGGGATAAGAATACCATCAAACTACATTGTGGGAAAATTGCAAAAATTATATAAAAATAAAATTTACTAAAAATATGGGCCCGAAGACCAATAGAAAGAATAGAGAACCCAGAACAAATCTAGATACTTATCTCATGATATATAGTAATAACATAATGGATCATGACCTGAATCTCTGTCACTAAAGGAAGAAAACTTAAAGACATTAGCTTAAGCAATGAATTTATTTATTATGCTATATACACTTTAGCCCTAGAAAATACTATCAATTGAAAAAACAAATTAAAAAAAACTCATCTTAACAATTGAAATGTGTAGCTAACAATATTTCTTTCCTCACTGGGTTCCTATGATGATTAATTTGTGTAAATCCTTAAAACTGTATTACTTCCTTTAAATGCTAATATTGAGACTTATTATCCATGTAAAAAACTCAACAACCAGTAGAATACTAAGCTGAAGTGGTCACAAGAGAGGAAACAAATACAGTTTTCCTCAATCTGTTCTCAGCTCTATTATCATACGCATGAGTTGCTTTGCCTTGCTGCAAGTTAAGTGGGCAAGTACAGTTAATACTATTTAGTTGGAAGCATTTTTAATGCTTTTTGTGATGTGTCTTAACATATCTTAAAGATTATTACCTCCTCATTTACTATAGAAACCTAAAATACATTGTTTTGTTTTTCTCAGATTGAAAGCAGGTTTTGGAAATGCAAAATAATAAGGTGCTGCTTTGTGACTAGGGATAAGCCACTGTTAATTATGATACTTGCTGCCATTTTCCTTATCAAAAATGTCGCTTTACTCTCTAATGAGTAATAGAGTCATTTGGAATAATGAGCGAATTTAGATTCTTTAACAGAAGGTGATTGTTTGTATTGTCAATAGTTGTTCTATAGATATTTCAAAAAATTTAAACAAGTATTTCTTCATAAGCTCTAAAAATACCACACTGAGTCACTCTAACTCTCCTCTTCTGTAGGCAGATTTTCCTATGCCCCTCTTTTCTTGTCATAAATATGTTTCCAGTTACCCTGTTTATAGAAACCTGATAAAAAGAAGGGCAAACGGCAAAAACACAAATTAACACAATTAGAGATGGAATGGGTGCAATTACAACAGATTGCAATGAAACATAAAACATTATTAGAAATTTTTATAATGCATATCATCTACCAAAATAAAGCCAGAAAATATAAATAACTCAAAGAGTCCCATTGCAAGCAATGAGACAGAAGAGGTAAAGTTCTCCCCTCAAGGAAAAGCCATGGACTAGGTGGATTCTCTGTAATTCTGTCAGACTTTCAAGGAAGATTTCAAGCATATTTCATTCTACAAAATTGAAAGCAAAGGAACACCTTCAAACTAATTATATCAAGCCAGTATTGATCTGATATCAAAACCAGATAAAGACTCAACAGCAAGAAAGAAAAACACGGACTAGCTTTTTTAACATTTATAAACATAGATGCACAACTCTCAGCAAAATACTGGCAAAATGAATTCAGATTTACACATTAAGACCATACATTATCACCATGCAGGCTTCATCCCAGAAAGGCAAGGTTGGTTCAACATATGTAAGTCAATAAATGTAACAAACCATATGTGATGGTTAATCCTGGGTGTCAACTTGACTGGACTAAGGAACAAATAAGAGAAAAAGGATCTTCAGATTGGACTACCTCAACCCAGATGGTCCACCCCAAATGTGGGCATTACCTTCTGCTGGCAGGCAGTATTAAAGGTCATGGCAGAGGGATCTGGTCCCTTTTTTCCTGTGGCTTGCCTCTCTCTCACTAGTGAGTTTGTCTTGCTGCTGTGATCAACCCTATGGATCCCAGCGTATACTGAGACTGGCAGATCTCCTGGAATCCATCGGGCCTTCAGCACCAGATTGGGACTACTGAGACATCCAGCCTTGCGGACTGAGCAGTTCCCTGGATTCTCAGCCTCTCCAGTGTCGCACGGCTACTGTTGGACTCCTTGAACTCTGTCACGTGAGCAAATCAATAAATTGTACGTAGCTATATATTCATCCTGTTGCTTCTGTTTCTTTAGATAACCCTGACCTATACAGATTTTTGTTCCAGGAGTGGTTCTAGAGAAACAGAATTGAAAGGATGAATTTCCTTAGTGGGCTTGGTAGTTTCTCGAGCCAGCTCTCCAACCCAATGAAGCCTAGAGTTACTGAAGTCTCTCCTGGTGGATTGAAGAGGAATGATAATCCTTGGTGCAGACTATTTGATATAGTTATGAAGATAGATCATTTGACTCACCTAACTTGCCTCTTGTAGGAAGCAAGGAATTTAGCGACTCTATATATAAAACGTTTGAGAAATTGCAGAAAAATAAGGAAAATAATGATGTTGCTTGGTTGCTCCTAGCATCTCTGGATAAAGTGATAGAGGAAAATAAGGAGCTCAGTGATAAAATTAACCAGCTCCAGATTCGAAACAACAGTTTAAAAGTTTCCAATCTTCTCTCCAGCAGCCAAAGAGCTAAAGTGGCAGAAAATCAAGCTGGAGCCCTTATTATATGTTTGGCTGATTTACAACACAAATTTAATTCCCAGCTTCAAAGAGTGTCAGCAGTCAAAGTGAGTGCACTGGTGGGGAAAGGGTGGAACCCTGAAACTTGGGATGGAGATGTGTGGGAGAACCACGATGATGAGGATTTTGGACCCTCAGATTCTGAGGGATTTTCTTTATCTGAGGAATTAATATCCCCACCCTCAGCAGAGAATCCACACCCTGCAGATCCCCCCTCCCCACCCTTGCCTGAGGAAACTAATCTCCCCCTCCCAGAGGGAGCTAATGTCCCTCAGGACCCAACAATTGTTGCCTCTAGACCTATAACCAGATTGAAGGCTAAGCAAGCCCCTCAAGGTGAGATAGAAAGTGTGGTCCACGAGTAGGTGTGCTACACCACTAAAGAAATTAATGAGTTTGCTGATTCATTCTGGCAGAAGCCTAAGGAATATGCGTGGGAATGGATTTTAAGGGTGTGGGATAATGGTGGGAGGAACATAAAATTGGATCAGACTGAGTTTATCGATATGAGCCCACTGAGTAGAGATTCTAAGTTTAACATGGAAACTCGAGCAGTTAAAAAAGGTGTTAAAAGTTTATTTGAATGGTTGGCTGATGTATTTATTAAAATATGGCCTACTAACAGTGAGTTAGAGATGCCTGATATTCCTTGGCTTAGTATTGACTGAAGGGATTGTGAGGGTCAGGCAGATGGGCATGTTCGAGTGGATTTGAAGTGTAAAACCACATTTTCCACAATATGAGGACCCAGAGGACATGCCTTTCACTGAGTTTATAAGATGGAAAGTACTGAGAGAGACACCAGAACATTTGAAGAGCTTTGTTTTTGCTCTATTTCTTATGCCAGATCTTACAGTTAGAGAAGTTGTTGCTCCCTTGCATAAATTAAATATACACATAATAGGTTTAACAGGACCTCAGGGTAGGCATCAGGTGGCAGCACTGAATCGCCAAAGTCCAGATGAGCATAGTTATTGTAGTTATCATAATGGGCAGCAAAGGCAAAACAATACCCATAAAGGCATGACCTGAAATGATCTTTGGAACTGGCTAATTAATCATGGTGTTCCCAGGAAACAAATCCATAAGAAGTCTACTAAGTTTTTATTTGATCTGTATAAGCAGAAAAGCTCTAGAACAAATGACAGGAAGTCAACATTGGATTTCAGCAGTAGTGAATCCTGTCCAGTTAACCAGTTTCCAGACTTGAGACAGTTCGCACACCCAGAACCCTTTGAATGAAGGGGTGGCTGGGTTCCTATGAGGAAGGACCTTGTCACAAGACCAAAGAGTTATGCTGTTTGCCTTCCTCCTGTCCTTCCCCAGAGGGACCTGAGGCCTTTTACTAGGGTAACTGTACACTGAGGAAAAGGAAATGATCAGACTTTTCTAGGCCTATTGGATATACTGGTTCTGAGTTGACACTGATCCTAGGGGACCCTAAAAAGCATTGTGGCCCACTGTTTAAAGTAGGGGCCTATGGGGCTGGAGAGATAGCCTAGCGGTTAAGCGCACCGACTGCTCTTGCAGAGGACCCAGGTTCGATCCCCAGCACCCACATGGCGGCTAAGAACCGTCTGCAACTCCAATTCCAGGAGAACTCCAGTTCCAGGGGAATCCGAGACCCTCTTCTGAACTCCACGGCATTACACGACATGGGTGCTCAGACCTACATGCAGACAGTACACTCATACACATACAAAAATAAATAAAAAAAATTTTTAAAAATTAAAAAAAAAAAGTAGGGGCCTATGGAGGTCAGGTGATAAATGGAGTTTTGACTGAAGTCAGACTCACAGTGGGCCCAGTGGGTCCCAGAACTCAACTCATCTTGTGGTTATTTCCCCAGTCCCAGAATGTATAATTGGGATATATATATATATAATTAGAAATTGGCAGAATCCCCACATTGGTTCCCTGACCTGTGGAGTGAGGGCTATTATGGTTGGAAAGGCCAAATGGAAATCACTGGTGTTGCCTCTACCAGGGAAAATAGTGAACAAAACCAGTATCATATCCCTGGAGGGACTGCAGAAATTATTGTCACCACCAAGGATTTGAAAGATGCAGGGGTGGTGATTCCTATCACATTCCATTTAACTCTCCAATTTGGCCTGTGCAAAAGACAGATGGATCATGGAGAATGACAGTTGACTATCAAAAACTAAACCAAGTCATGACACCAATTGCAGCTGCTGTACTAGATGTGGAGTCCTGACTTGAGCAGATTAATATGTCTCCTGGTACCTGGTATGCAGCTATTGATCTGACCAATACTTTATTCCCAATACCGGTTCCGAAGGACCACCAGAAGCAATTTGCTTTTAGCTGGCAAGGCCAACTAATACACCATATAAACCAAGTTAAGAATAGAAACCAGATAGATACTATTCTTGATTGATGCACCAAAGCATCAAAGTTCAAAATGCTTTAGTGATTAAAATCTTAGAGGAATTAATAAAAGACACACCATAGCTCAAAATAGTAGTCTTTATACAACAAACCCATACCCAAGATAATATTTAATGGAGACAAACTGAGAACCTTTCTTTACAATCAGGAATGAGACAAGGATGGCAACACTCTCTGTTCTGCTTTTTTAACAATAAAGTTGCAGAAATCAAAATTCAATATAATAAACAGTAGCCTTCTTACATAGCCACATTATACTCTCAGAGAAAGAAATTAAGAAAAGATCCCAATCAATATAGCCCTCCAAATTAAGTACTTAAGAGTACATCCAGCAAAGTTGTAGACATTGAAAGTTCAAGACACTGAAAAAGGAAACGGGAAAATAAAAGATGATGGAAAAACCTTCCCTGTGCCTGGTCTGGCAGAAGTAGTACTGCGAAAAGGTTTATACTACCAAAATTATCTAAAGATTTAATGCAATACCTATCAAATTCCCAATGTCATATTTTACAGACTTCTAAAAAATCCCAAACCCATAAATAAGCAAAGCAATTCTAAACAGTAAGAACACAGCAGGAGATATAACATTACTCTACCTCAAATTCTTCTACAGAGCTATGACTATAGTTATAAAGACCATCTGGTCCTGGTAAAAAAAAACCACACATAATTCAATATAACAGAATACAGAACCCAGAAAAAAACTTACAAAGTTATGCTCTCCCAGTTCTTGAGAAAATAAGGAAAAACATACAGTCAAAAATATAGCCCTTTCAACAAATGAATCTGGCAAAACTGGATATCTACCTGAAGAAGTAGAAATTAAATTCATATCTTTCTCCTTACACACACACACACACACACACACACACACACAAACACACACAATGATTTGAAATGGATCAAAGACTTTCATTTAAAATCTGAACTGCTGAAACTTCTAGACAAAACAGGGAATACCCTTCAAAATACTGAGGCGTGCAAGGGTTTTCTGAACATCAGTAGCACAGGAACTAGCCACAACTATCAACAGTTAGGATTACATGAAATTAATGTTTCTTCACAGCAACAGAATGGAAGAAAATCTTTACCAATGATACCTCAGACAAGGACTAATATCCAGCATTCACAAAAGAACTGTACAAATAAAATACTAAGGAAATATTGCTGTCACTGGAGAAATCAGCTAATGAACTGAATAGACATTTTTCACTTGGGAGGCAGAAGCAAGAAGATCTCTGTGAGTTCAAGATGAGCCTGGTCTACAAAGCCAGTTCCAAGCCAGCTGGGGCTAAAGGGATACCCTGTCCCAAAAATACAAAAAAAAAAAAAAAAGTGCTCAACACCCTTACTCATCAGGGAAACGCAAATTAAAACTACTTTGAGATATCACCTCACCTAGGGGCTAGGGAGATGACTCAGGAATTAACAGCACTGGCTACTTTTGCAGAGGTCCCAAGTTTGTTATCCAGCCCCCTTTTGGTAACTAACAGCTGTCAGTAACTCCAGTTCTTTTTTTTTTTTTTTACATGCACAGCTATATTTTTTTTTATTGATGTTTTGTGTATTTCATACATCGTTTTCCAATTCAGTTCAGGCATATATCCCCTTCCCTTCCCCCCACCCCACCCCTACCCATCCCAGATCATGCATTCTGAAATAAATTTTCTGTGTCTTTCTCTGTTTTTTTTTGTTGTTGTTTTGTTTTTGTTTTTGTTTTCATTTTTTTTTAACAGTAGGTGATAATCTGTGAGTACAAGCATCCTTCATGTAAAACCAATTTACGAGCCGTTGTGCCCAAACTCACACAGCTCATGGGTCTCACCATCCAGCGGGGGGGGGGGCTTGTATGTTCAATCAAGTTGATCAAATGAGTGTCCAGTCTATATTGTTG
>VZQC01012418.1:1365286-1532146 GCA_009823505.1 Rhizomys pruinosus | reverse complement strand
TAAAGTTTGTTTCCCAAGTTAATCACATACAGTAACCCAAAACAGCATGGGTGAACTTGATGAAAGCTGTGCCTTGACGCCACCCTATAGGTATATATAATACAACTGCTTTCTTGAGACTCATGGGTCAAAAATAAAAACCTAAAATAAAAAAGGGGGATATATATAAATATGAAAACTTTTTGTCAAAAAACCTGGCAATCCAAAGCTTAAAAATAACTATGGGAAAAGATTTGTATGTTCTAACAGGCCAGAGTATCACCAACTAAATGGCTGAGAAAGAAAATGCAGCTTTGCAAGGAATAGGAAGTACCAGAAAGTCCCAGCAGAAGGATTGACTCCTCTGGGCACTGAAGGGAAGAAATGCCTCAGATTGCTGCAGACACCAGGCCCCTCTCTGGATCCTACTGGTAACAACAATTTTTAATGAATCCTAACGAAGCTTACCTTCTAGGTGCCACAAAGGTTTTTAATACAAGAGACTTTCTTAACTCCCCCCCATAGAATAAGGAGTAACTCCAGTTCTAAGGGATCACAAAGCCCTCTTGTGACCTCCATAGACAGTGCATGGATGGATATATTTATTTACATGCAGGCAAAACACCCATATATATTAAATAAAAATACATTTTTTTAAAGATTCGAAAAAGTGGCCGGGCGTGGTTGCAAATGCCTTTAATCCTAACACTCAAGAGGCAGAGGGAGGTGGATCTCTGTGAGTTCAAGGCCAGCCTGGTTTACATAGTGAATTCCAGGTCAGCTGAGACTACAAGGAGACCTTGTCTCAAAAACACGAAAACAAAAACAAACAAACAAAAAATCAGAAATGAAATCTGACAAAAGTTACAGGGGATTTGGAGAAAGTGAAACAATGCACTTCTGCTGGGAGGCAAAATCAGTATAATCATTATGGAAATCAATTTGTAAGTTATTAGAAAAGAATTATCATACGATCAAGCTGTTTAACTTCTGGTCATTTACCTAGAGAATTCCATACATTATTGTAGACATATTTGCCCTCCTATATTTATTTTTGTTCTATTCACTATAGCAGGCCAATGGAATAAACCTATTTGTCTGTCAACAGATGAATAGATAATGAAAATCTGAAACATATATAAAATGGAATATTATTCAGCTTGAGGGGAAAATGAAATCACAAAATTTGCAAAAAATAGTGGACTTACAATGTATAACATTTTTTAATTAAATGAGGTTATTCACTCTCAGAAAGAAAAAACATCATGTATAATCTAGGTAGAGCCTAGATTATAAGATTTACAGAGTATATGCAAAAATGTACATGGAGGATAATAAGAAAGGGCAATTAGACTAGGTATAATAATGAGTTCATATATGTAGCATTCTTTGTGTAAGTCTTTTGAAAGTTCTCTCAATGTATAACTCAGTTTCAATGCAAAAAGCCTTTATTTTTTTAATTTTATTTATTTATGTGTATGAATATACTGTCTGCATGTAGGTTTGTGCACCCATGTTGTGCAATGCCGCAGAGGTCAGTAGAGGGTGTCGGATTCCCCTGGAACTGGAGTTCTCCTGGAATTGGAGCTATAGACGGTTTTCAGCTGCCATGTGGGTGCTGGGGATTGAACCCGGGTCCTCTACAAGAGCAGTCAGTGCCCTTAACTGCTAGGCTATCTCTCCAGCCCCTCAAAAATCCTTTAAATAGGCAGAGGCTACATGGGATTTGATGAAGGTCTATTACCTTGCTGGGAGATTTGAATTGAATTATAGTTTTCACTGTCTGAATAATTCTACATGCTGTATTTCTTTTCAAGTACTACTAAAGCATGTGATTTTTATTCTTTCTTAAAAAGTATTTTATTTATGGGCTGGAGAGATGACTCATCATTTAAGAGCACGGCTGCATTCACACTGCACCTGCATGGCTGCTGTCAATTTCTCCAGTTCCAGGGGATCCATTGCCCTCTTCTGACCACAATGGGCATTGCACAACATGGGTGCACTTACATACATGCAGGCAATACACTCATACACATAACATTTAAAAAAATGAAATTTGCTATTTTTCAATGCCTATTGTAGTTTTAAAATGTATCACTGTTGCTGAATAAAACACATTTAAAAATTACTTCTGGGGGGCTGGAGTGATGGCCTAATGGTTAAGATCACTGACTGCTCTTGCAGAGGACCCAGGTTCGATCCCCAGCACCCACATGGCGCCTGAGAGCCATCTGTAACTCCGGTTCCAGGGGAATCCGATGCCCTCTTCTGACCTCCGCGGCATTGCACGACACGGGTGCACAGACCTGCATGTAAGACAGTACATTCATACACATAATAAATAAAGTTTTTAAAAAGACAAAAAAAGAAATGCAAATTTCAAGCAAAAAAAAATTATTTCTGGTTACCCTTGGCTCATATAGTATTCAGAATAATTGCCAACTCAGGATGCATAGTTAAATCACATCAGCAAACCTGATTTTGCCACTCTAGGTAATATATTTATAATATCTTAGGGACATTTTAGAAGCCATTGTTTTGTGTTACAAAAGATTTAAAAGTCAGAACTGAAAGATAACAAAAACAAAGCCTGTGAAAATAATGGAAATCGTCACCTTGTATCCAGGCTCTGAATTTCAAAAGCACTTGAATGAATAATGTCAATGTGAATGTCTGTTGGCAAATTTTACAGACAGAAGAGGAATGCAAGTTTGTAAAACTTTAATTTATAAGATATCAAACTAGTCCTGTATAAGTGCATGGTTAAATCTGGTCTGAAATTCACTTATGTTGTGCTTCCTGTGCTTGTTTTATGATTTTGTATGCTTCGGAAAATTTTCTTGTACTCCTGTCTAGAATATCAGTACTTTATTAAGAAATTCCAAGGTCAAACTGTGAGGTAGGAACTAATAGAGCAAAGGGCCATGTGCTCTGTCATCACCCAAGGAGAAGACTCAATCATAGTTTTCTGAAGGAAACTGGGACAAAAGTACAAGTGTACATATAACCCAAGGGCCAGTAATCAATAGTCATAGAGATCTACTTCTTGAAAATGCTGTTTCCTCATTACTGAATGCCTTCTGTGTAGGCAGAACAGACCAACAGCACAACATTTTTCTCCCACAGAGACCCACCTGCCTCTGCCTCTAGAATGCTGGGATTAAAGGTGTGCACCACCATGCCTGGCCAGCACCTCTTTCTTTCCTAAAAATTATTTTATTATTTTTATTTTATGTATTTGAGTGTATTGCCTGCATGTGTGTAATCGCATCTGTATCCTTCAATGCTGACTCAAAAGGATGTCAGATTCTCCTGGAACTGGAGTTATGGACTGTTTAGCTGCCATGTGGCTTCCAGGAATCGAACCCCAGGTCCACTTTCCTGCTGAGCCATCTCTCCAGCCCCAGCAACACTTTTTTTAAGACTAGAAAAAGGAGCTGTAGGCACATGCACTTAGAGGTCTGCAATACAACCTAGACTCTCAACAGCATGGCTGTTCCAGTTTTTTAATCCCATTTGTGTAATATAGCACAAAAATTTCAGCACAAAAGTTGCCTGTGGGAGTAACTGACATTCTCAACACTGTTGATGTGGTGCCAAAGACCAGGGACTCCTTGCATGGGGCAGGGTATGCCCCAGCAGGCAAGCAGGAGGTCTACAAATAAGCTGTAGGGCCAAGAAGCCTGTCCCTGTGGGAAAAATAAGGAATTAATTTTCTTTTTTCTTAAATTTAACAAGTTTTATTGACCATCCTCCCAAATCAAACAACAACATTAAAACTATACACACAGAGTTGTCATTTAAACCACTTAAGATTGCTAAAGTTTCCTTAAACATTACATTATCAACTATCAGACTATTGTTTCATAAAGAATGACAGAGGTTGCATGCACGCCTTTAATCCTAGCACTTGGGAGGCAGAGGCAGGCAGATCTTTGTGAATTCAAGGCCAGCCTGGTCTACAGAGCAAGTTCCAGGACAGCTGGGACTACAGGGAGACCCTGTCTCAAGAAGACACGCCCCCCCCAAAAGAATTATAGAGGTAAATTCTGAGGTCTCTGGTCACAAGATCTTCATCAGTCAGTCACTATGTAACTTTGTCACCATTCTCTTTCTTTTTGGTGAAAGCATTTAAAATCAACTCTCTTATAATGATGCAAGCATACCTTACAAAATTATTCATTATGGCCACCATGTTGTGCATTAGGTTCTCAGAGTTTTCTCATTCTGTGTAGCTAAAATTTTGTAGCTTTTATCAATAATTTCTCATTTTCTATCAACAATTTCTCATTTTCTGCTTTTACTGTATAAAGCCATTTAGCTTTATTTTATGGATGTTTTCTTATAAAAATACCATGTCCTTATCAATATATTGTTACTTCATTAGCATCAAATTCACAGCTAAGAACTTGAACTTTATGCTTTGAAAAAAGTTTATAAAACACTGCGTTTTCCACTTGAAACATATCACAGTCTTCTTGCACTCCAGTACTCTAAGCAACATTTTAGCTTTTTGCTTTGGGAGCATCTATCCCAGCCTTTGATGCTCATGATTCTACTCTTAGCATTTTTTTTCCTCTCTCCTTACATATAGCAAATTTACAAAGTCTGAGATCAAACTACAGGCTAATTGCAAAACATATTTAAGAATTAATAGTTTAACTGTAAGTTATATACAGGTAAAAATATAACTATATTCCTAAATTACATAGTGAGTGTCTGGACCTAATTTCTTTTTTTTTTTTTTTCTTTTTTTTTACTATACTACTTTTATTGATGTTTTGTTATATATATATTTTTTATTAATTTTTATTTATTTCTGTATGTGTATGAATGTACTGTCTGCATGCAAGTCTGTGCACCCGTGTCGTGCAACGCCGCGGAGTTCAGAAGAGGGTCTCGGATTCCCCTGGAACTGGAGTTCTCCTGGATTTGGAGCTTCAGACGGTTCTCAGCCGCCATGTGGTTGCTGGGGATCGAACCCGGGTCCTCTGCAAGAGCGGTCGGCGCTCTTAACCGCTAGGCCATCTCTCCAGCCCTGTTTTGTATATTTTTTTGCCGAGTTCCTACCTTTATTTTATTTATTTATTTATTTATTTTAATATATATTTTGTACAAGATTATCAAATCTAGACCCGTGTTCCACACCCTATGCCCCCACCCCACCAGAGCTCATGTATTCTGCCAAACAGGCTTTTCATCTCTTTCTCAGTCTTTCTCGATATTCTCCATGTGGAAGTTGACTGTTTTGAGCAGAAGTTCACTGTTTCAGTCAGTTCTTTGATGCAGTCCTTTCTGTTGTTGTTGTTGTTGTTGTTGCTGGACCTAATTTCAAGAACTTGCCATCACAGCAAGATTTTATGCAATAAAATCCAGATAATCTCTGTAATAGAAATGGAATTTGAAGTACTTTCTAAAAGTTTTTGTTGATTTCTCGGCTGCTTAAAGAAATAAAAAGACTTTACATTATCTTACTTCTCCCCAGCTAACACTAATTTGCATTATAAATAGAACTGTAAAAGGCAGCCCTTTCTAAAGAGGCAGATATTTACTGCTCTACCATGATGACTCATGAAGAGCTGTCAAAGTATGTTTTATGGTTATTCATTTAATGTTTTCAAATTTCTTCCTTGGTAATTTCCTTTTATAAATTTATTCCAAATTGAACTTTATCTTCCTCACTGTATTTAAGAAGTATAGCTTCAAACAATTTTGATGTGTCTATTTTCTTGTAAACATGATTTTTTATGGCACAGTTGTGAAATAAAAGTTCATTGAAGCAGGCAAAATGTCTTTATTTAAGAGTAAAAGCCTAGGATGCTTAAACTCAAAAATAGCATTACTACTAAATTTGTCACTATACATTTACTAGAATAAATTGTATCTAATATGCTCTTTCTTGTGGGGAGTACAAAATATTATCTACACATAGTTCATTAAAGTGTGTATTCTGTGCCTAAAGGGTCCTACCTGAAAACTTCAGTCCATTACACTTGCATAGAGCTCTTATGATGGAGGCAGGGGTATTTTTGTGAAAAATAAACCTTGCTTTTAAGAGGACTATTTTGTACTTATTTATGTTGACTCTAAAATAATTTGTTAAGTAATTTAGATCCTGGCACAAAAGCTTGGAGATGAGGAGAAATAAAATGCAAACCACATTGTAGTGAAACTAGTGAGCAGTTGTTGGATGTTCCTCACATTGTAATGTCCCACTATGATGAACTCGAGACAGGACTGGGCAAGCCTGTTGGAGGGAAGATGGTTCTTTAATGGAATTTCAGGATTCAGTGTTTAGAGTGCTGGCTTCAGGTCTTACTTTGGTCTGATATTTCTTTGCTATGTTTCATTCTTTCCCTTGGAAATGACAATGCTTATTTTGCAACATTGTATTCCGGAGGCAAATAAATTTCCTTTGAAATTTTATTTTACAGTCTTACAGTTAAGAAATTTCCTTGGGTTTTAAAAGAGATTGGATTTTGGAATCTTGTTGGGAGTAATCCTATGGGGACTTTTAGAGCTAAGCTAAATGTATTCTGCATGATGAGATGAAAATGCGACTCTAGGTACCAGGGTGGAATGTTATGACTTGAAGTGAAGGGTTGTGTGTCAAGTTGAAAAGAGGTAGAGGCGCAGCCCCATTCCTTCCCCAGAGGGGTTCCCCCCTCCGGCCTCATCCCCCTCGCTACCGCCTCAACCTGGACTAGCCTCTGACCCTGGGCCCTGGGGGCGGGGAGGGAGGGTCTGGCAAGCCTGGGGTAAAGGTCTGTTCCAGGCTGGGCGACCCAGCCTAGTGACAGATAAGTCTTAACAAACGAATCAGCCTATGACCAGAAGAACATACGGTGGCGCGTCTATAATGCCTTGAATGTGTGATCACCATGAACATCATCTCCAAGGAGGAGATCAAGTGGATCTGCCTGCCCACAAACTCTGCTCAGGAGTTCCAGAACTTAGAGCTGGAGAGGCAGCGGAGACTGGAGAGGCTCAAGCAGAAGCAGTCTCTGCTCCAGGAGTTCATCCTGCAGCAAATTGCTTTTAAGAGCTTGGTGCAGAGAAACCGCCAAGTGAAGCAGCAGGCCAACAGGCCACCTCCTCCCAACTCCGTCATCCACCTGCCCTTCATCATTATTAACAGCAGCAGGAGGACCGTCATCAACTGCAGTATCTCCAGTGACAAATCTGAGTATCTGTTTAACTTCGACAACACCTTTGAAATCCATTGAGGCGCTCAAGTGCATGGACATGGATGGCATGTGAGCTGGAATCAGGGAGTTGCTCTGCTGAAGACCTCAAGCTGGCAAGAAGTTTGGCACCAAAAGTTCTAGAACCATACGTGACAGAAATGGCCCAGGGATCCCTTGGTGGGGTGTTAGCCACGATAATAGGTTCTATGTCCAATGGCACAGGCTTTCCAACAGTGATTTGAGCAATGGTGCCATGCGGATGGGATGCTGGCCACAAGTGCCAATGGGTCTCAATACAGAGGGTTCTGGGTGGAGACCCCCATTTCCTACGTTGGGGATGATGTTGGTGATGATGATGATGACTTCAATGAGAACGACGAGGAAGACTGAGGTCCCAACTTGCAGACTCTTCCCCTTCAAACAGCTTCAGGGGAAAAAAAAACTGTCTAGAGAAAAAAGTTTTTAATTCATTTATTTATTATTTTTATGTGTATGAGTGTACTGTCTGCATGTAGGTTGCTGCACCCGTGTCGTGCAATGCCCCGGAGGTCAGAAGAGGGCGTCGGATTCCCCTGGAACTGGAGTTAAAGACGGTTCTTAGCCGCCATGTGGCTGGGTGCTAGGAATTGAACCAGGATCCTCTGCAAGGGCAGTTGGCGCTTAATCGCTGAGGCATCTCTCCAGCCCCTAGAGAGAGAAAAACTTTTTAAAGTGAGGTTTTCTGTTCTTTTTGGCCTACCCCAAGAAGACACTCATGAGCTTGGAGTTAGATGTGCACCTCCAATAAGGATTGTTCCTGTGGCTTGAGATACACTGTGGATGTGTTTTGATGCCAGCGTGCTGATGCAGAGTCTGTATTTACTATTTAGATTTTGTGTTGTTTTCTATTTTTTTAAGTTTGAAGTTTATTTTTGCCCTCGACAGTTCTTGCTGGGTTTGCTGAGGAAACTGTACTGCACCCATGCCAACAGACACTTCTCAGCCGCCACGTGGGTGCTGGGGATAGAACCAGGGTCCTCTGCAAGAGCAGTCAGCTCTCTTAACCGCTAGGTCATCTCTCCAGCCCCAGCAAAGCTGTACTCTTTAAACAATAAGCATTATTTGCGACTTTATTTTCCTTAAGTTATATTGATTGTTGTGATTCCATCAAATTTGTACTTTTTCTCTATTGCAGCAACAAATTGCAAAGTATTTTTTCTTGTTTGTTTGCTTGTTTTGTTTGGAAAAATTTCCTGCTATGCTGATGCAGCTATGGAAATTGTCTAGAAGGTTATTGCTTATGGTAAATTCGCCTGCTTTCTTACAGGCTACATTTGGAAACTTTTAATTATATAGTTGTTTACATACTTATAAGTCTATAAGTTTTCTTATAAACTTATAAATTTATTAGTTGTTTACATACTTATAAGACATGTACTAAATTAAATGTCGTATTTGTTTCCTAAGTGTCATCCTGTAATCTATTATAAAGTTGAAATTAAACATAGAGAATGTTTTAACAACAACCAAAAAAAAGAAAAAAAAAAAGGTAGAGTTGCAGTGGTTCATCTTCCTTGTTATGTTTACTAGATTTAGAATCACCATGGAAACACATATCTGGGAGTATTAATGAGGTCATACCAGAAAGCTCCACCCTGAATATGAGCAGAACCATCGTATGGACTGGAATCTGATACTGAATGAAAGCAGCTGAGTTTCAAGGTTCATCTCTTTATTTCCTGACTGTAGGTACAATGTGACCTTTTCCCACATTCTTTTGCTTTTATGGCTTCTCCTCCATTAAGGACCTTTCCCACAAATTGTGAGCCAAACTAATAAATTCCCTCCTTCTTTCCTTAATATTTTACCAAAGCAATGAGAAAAGTAGTGCAATTACAGCCGTGGATTGGAATGGCCCCAGCTTCTTAGACTGGGCATTCTCTGATCCAGTTTATAGACAGCAATCATTAGAATAGTCAGTCTAACAATTGTATAACATTCTACCAAACTATAATGATATATGTAATATATGCATAAATTCTATTATCTATGCATCTATCATCATCTAGAGATATTTTATTGGATTATGTTCAATAGAGAATGCTGTCCCATACAAATTTGGGGACTGGGAGATTTCTCTAGAGAAGTTTAGTTACAAGGAAGCATTTCCTAAATTGTCTTTTTCATTTCTGGAATTGGTTCGGTACTTTGATTAGAACTGAAGTTGGTAAAGTGTGTCCTTTGATAATACAGTGGGCACTGGAAATCCATTGCATGAACTGGTTGAAAAATTACAGAATGAAACTCATTTAATGCTCTCATATCACTACTTGTGAGAAGCATGGAAATGAGTGAGGCTACACATGATGCCTCAAATCAATTTTAGAAATTTAAGTATATAACAATGTTGGCTGGTTGCTCCTAGAATCTTCTGTCAAATTACTAAAGAAGAATAATGAATCCACAGATAACAATTCCCCAGCTTAGCATGCTCACAAACAACTAAAGTTATCTAAATATTCCCTGAAGCAGATTCTATTTTTCTGTAGCCATAGGGCTGAAGTTGTTGAAAATCAAACAGAAGCAATTAATTCAGACTCATGCAGTATGTACATTATAGTGATAAGACTCCTTAGAAAAGAATGAGGTCCTGAAAATTGGGATGGATATGTGTGGTAGTTCCCTCAGGAGGGTAGACACATTGAATTCCTCAATTCAGAGGAACTGGTCTTATTATTCTCATTGCTGGTTGGTCAGATCCTTACTTCTATTCTCTGTGTCATTGACTTTTCTACCTCTCTCTGCCTGAGGGGATTAACCATGAATTGCCCATGGAAATAGTAATTACCTTTACTGAGAAAGTTTCCAAAGAAGAAAGTGTCTGTGCTCCTAGGGACTTACTCATTTTTGTCTGTAGGTCTCAAGTATCAGAAGATTTTTAAAGTTGAGCTACATAGTGTAAATCATAGGTAGGTATGCTTCACTCTAAAATAATTTTTTGAAGAGGACATCATGCTGAGTGAAGTAACACAGTCCCAGAAAAACAAACGATGAATGGTATCCCTCATCTGTGGATGCTAGTGCCAATTACCCAGTTGTAAGTATTTCTTGTGTAGGGCCCCCTGAGCTTTTGTACAAAGCAGTTGGGCGTAATGCATTTTGGAAACAACAACAACAACAGCAGAAAAGACTGCATCAAAGAACTGACTGAAACAGTGAACTTCTGCTCAAAACAGTCAACTTCCCCATGGAAAATATTGAGAAAGACTAAGAGATGAAAAGCATGTTTGGCAGAATGCATGAGATCTGGCGGGGTGGGGGAATGGGTGGGAACACGGGTCTAGATTTGTTAAAAATAAATAAATAAATAAATTTATGTGAAAAAAAATCACTTGATCTTAATTAAAAAAATAAAATAATTTTTTGAGTTTTAGAGGTCATAAAAATGAGGCTTAAAGAAATGGTATAGAATTGGATTTTAAGGGTTTGAGATAATGGTGGGTGGATCATAAAGAAGGTTTTTATTTTAAGGTGTTAATAGTTTATTTGATTAGTTAGTTAAAATGTGCCCACTATGAATGAGCTGTAGAACCCTGATATTCTTGGCTTCCTGTTAATGAGGAATTGAATGCCTCAGGGCATCAGAATGTTCTAAAAGGTTTACCAGGTAAAACAATACTCATCAGTACTCCAAATGTCCAGTAGGTGTACATGTGCCAATACTTTAAGAAACAAAATTGTAAGGGGCATACTGACATACTTGAAGAACCCTGTCCTTGTTCTTTACCTCACAAATCTGCTATTGGGGATTGAAGCTAATTCATAGAGAAGTGGATTCTGGAGTGACAACCCTTGACCACCAAAGACATTTGAGCATACTAAATGTACTGGATAACAGAGGTAACTTGTCTAGACTTATAGTGCTGTCTAAATGATCATGAAATTCACAGAAGTGAAATAGATAAGAAGCCTATTGAATTATTACTTGATCTGTGTAAGTAAAACAATTCTAGGACAAGTGAACTAAAGAGTGTCTTGAAAGAAAACAATAGAGGATCAGCCAGACTTGGCACACACCTTTAATCCCAGCACTCCAGAGGCAGGCAGATCTCTGTGAGTTCAAGGCCAGCCTTGCCTACATAGCAATTTTCCAGTCCATTTGGGTCTACATGGAGATCCTGTCTCCAAAAGACCAAAAACAAACAAAAAATCCCCCAAACAATGGAGAATCATGGCACTGAACCAGTTATCCAATTTTACCCAAAATACCTTGAAGAACTGCATATCAGGTTACATGTTACATGAAGTAGCTTGCTACTTTATTTAGCAGCAGGGATTGCTAAAATGTCCTCTGACCCAGAATATTTATGTCCTCCAAAGAATTCACTATGGAGAAGAAAAGTCTTGGGCCTGCTTTGCAGATTTTTTTTTCAAATTATTCTTTTAAATATTTTTATTTTGAACTTTGAGAATCTCATGCAATATACTTTATTGTATATCCTCCTCCCCACCTCCTTCTAGATTTACTCACACTACCCTGCCCACCGGACTCTGTGTTCCCTTTTCTGTATGTTTTTATAAAACTTTTGTGTATTTTATACACAGAAACTTAATCATATTTGTTAATATGGAGACACTAAAGTGGACAACTGTGGTATTACAAACTTTTCTTGTCAGATTTCTGTAGAATGATACTAAATGTAAATCTCTGTGGTAGTAGAAATTGGGGATGTGTGTAGGGAAGTACACGGAATGTAAAATGATTAGATATTTATCTGTATACTGATTTATGGCCTGTCACCCATGTTTTTGCTGTAACTTAGGGACTTGGAAGGAATGTAACTATAAATTAGTGAAGGTGTTCTACTACACCAACAAAAGTAACCAATACAGAAGTTGGTCCCAGAGGATATGAAGTACTGCTGTGAAGAACATGACCACATTGCCTTTTGGAGGAAGATGACAGACTTTGGAACTTTGGACCAGAAAAGCAGTTGAATGCAAACCATTCTAGTATGAGTCTGGAAAACAGCAGTGCTGATAATAATGCAGATTGTTACACCCCAGCTCATGAGTTTTCAAAAGGAAACAAGTTCTCTATTAGCAATATACAAAAGATGAACCTTATGTGATATATTCCAACAATTGCTTGTGTGCACATGTTGGATGCAATATTAAGCTTCATAATGGTCATTTCCTCTCCAAAGTGTACATTTTTAAATTTCTTTCAACTTCATTTGCTCTTTCACATTGTAGACCTGCATTGATATGGATATGGCCACTGTTGAGTACCAGTTATTCAGCAGCAGAGATCAACACTTACTCTCTTCCAATGACATCAATTCCCTAGTGTAACCAGCTAGCACCCTGGAAGCAATGGGATAATTTCTTTGGTGGAGAAAATTTGAAGATAGTGTAATGTTGAATTTATGGCATGGTTATTATTGATTCTTCCTCAGTGATTTCAGAGAGAATATGCCAGGAAAGAATCTAGGGCAAGCTAAGTGCATTAGATCACTTCCATCATGTAAGATTTGATTTGACTTTGTTACTTCATATACATATTTGTTTATCTTCTCTGAAAATAATTCTTCAACTAACACAGCTGTCTTGTTCAACATCATAGCATTCCGTGTGGATATTACTTCTAATGAATACCCCATGTCATAGTCCAGGAAGTATAATAGCAGGTCCATTCTTATGGAATACACTGGTTAAGACCAGTTTACCTCATCATCCTTATAGAACACTATAGTGCCCCTTTGAAGATTTAATTACAGAAACAAGTTGGTATTGACTTTTATGGATTGAGCAAAGTGCTCCAGAAAACTGGCTGTGCTCTGAATCAGTGATCACTATATGGGACTATTTCTCCTATAGCCAGGATTGACAGGTCATGGTATAAATAGAAATGGCACCCCTTATCACTATTTAAATTGGGCCACTATCAAAAAGTTTTGTTTTCTGTTAGCAGTTCTGCTGGTCTAGAAGTCTTAGTTTTAGAAGTGCCAGTAATTCTATCAGGAGGCAAACTGACTTCAGTCTGTAAGCTAAAAATTCTTCCTTTTCACTTTGGAGTCCTTATGACTCTGAGGTAAGAGATAAAGAGAGAGTTACAATGTTTGGACCATCAAGGAAAATTGCACCAATACTCTGAAAATGAGTGCAGAAGAGTATGTTTGAGAGTGCAGGGGACACACTGGGCATTCTTTTAGTGATGCCAGGCTCAGTTATTAAAGTGGAAAAATGCAAAAACCCAGTCTAAGAAAAATAACAAATGTCTCAGAGCAATATGGGAGGGTCACCCCTACAGATAAAAAAATCAATGCTTTCTAAGAGGTTTTATGGAAGCCACAGGAATGTAGAGTGAGTAGTAGTATAGATATTTATAAATGTGAACTATGGCCTGACAGAAAATATTATTGGAAATGTCATGTGTATTTTAATCCTATTTTGTTACTGTATATTTAAAAGGTATTTTCTTCTTTTTCTTTCTCATGTAACATGCCCAGTTAATATTAATATTTTAAGACTGTTAAATCTACATTATATTTAAGGTATGAGATATCAGGAGAATAGTTAAAATCTTTAAAATAGGTAGTTCCTAGTTTCCAGAGTGAATATCACATCGGCAGATGAACTGAAGATGGAACCCGGAGTCAAGGTCACATGATACTAGCTTGAAGCAGAGTAGCCAGCTATACTCAGCTCAAAGCATCTGAACCACAGGTAGCATACAGACAAGGGAAAGAATGACTAAGTCTTGAAAACCACATTACAGAAATGCTAATAGAAACCCATACTGTTTTACCTCCTACCTCTCACTATATAGTCATTGAAAACAAAAATTGTATAGCTTTCAAAGCCTAGTTCAAGACCAATCTCTTCCATAAAGTCTTTGTTTTGAAAACAGCTTTCCCGCTCTTTCTGCCATCTTGGCGCCGGTGGAGGCCTGCTGGGAACAGGACTTCTAAAAGGCAAATATGTCTGGAAGGCTGTGGTGCAAGGCCACTTTTGCTGGCTACAAGCGAGGACTCCGGAACCAAAGGGAGCATACAGCGCTTCTTAAAATCAAGGGTGTTTATGCCCGAGATGAAACTGAACTCTATTTAGGCAAGAGATGTGCTTAAGTATATAAAGCAAAAAACAACAGAGTGACTCCTGGTGGCAAACCAAACAAAACCAGAGTAATCTGGGGAAAGATAACCCGGCTCATGGAAACAGTGACGTGGTTCGTGCCAAATTCCGAAGCAACCTTCCTGCAAAGGCCATTGGACACAGAATCCGTGGGATGCTGTATCCCTCACTGATTTAAATGAATGCAAAATAAATAAAGTGGACTTGTACTCTTTAAAATGAAAAAAAAAAAAAGGAAAACAGCTTCCCTAGCTGCACTTCCTGAAATTTATTCATGTATGTAATGTATTGTCCAAAATTTGAGAATTATTTTATTTTTACTTCTTTTTATTATTTTTTTAAGATATTTTTTAAGATATTTTTAAGATATTGCCTAGTATTTCCCATACCATATGTTCTTTAACAGTATTGTTTTTTGCCTTTTGCCTCCTTCTTTAGAAAGACTTGTAACTAGATTATAACCAATAGAATGCAGTAGGAAGATTACAAAACTATGCCAAATGTGATGAACTTACTCACCAGACCATTTCTTTTGAAGTTCTGAAATGCTGTTTAACAAGTTAAACTATGCAAGATATAGTGGCTCACTCCTGAAATCTCAGCCATCAGGAAGCTGAGGTAGGAACATCCATGCAAGTTTGAGGTCAGCTTGAGTTTTATAGCAAATTCTTTGCCATTATGGACTACAGAGTGTAACCTTGTTTCACTTATTCTCTCCTTTAAAAAAAAGCTTGACTATCTCAAGTTATCATGTTGTGAGGCAGTCAGGACCTACTGTACAGGACACTGGGAAGTCTCAGTCAGTCACAGGACATTTCATTAAACAGTAAGGATATATATATATATATATATATTAATACATATACTATATATATAGTATATATATCATATATACAATATATATATATATTTATATATATAGTATATAGTCCTTCCCTTTGATTTACCCTGTTGTCAATGTGATAATATTTGGTTTTCCCAGCAAGACAAGCCATATTTACTGAATTGTGCTCAAATTCTTGAGCCACAGAATCCGTGAAGGTAAAGTAAAATAATTTTAAGCAACTATATTCTCCTGTATTTTGTCACATGGTAATAGGAGTTTGAATACAAATCAGAATATATTACAAGTTTTTGAAAGAGGGATATATATTGCAATCATTTTGTTTCCAAATAGTTGCTACAGGGAGACCCTGTCTCAAAAAAAAAGACAAAAAAAAAAAAAACAAAAACAAAAACAAAAACAAAAACAAGAAACAAAGTAGAGATGTTGCTCCACTATCTCACAAACCCTTCTGCCAACCAGAGTATCTCCGTACATGGGTACAAGGCCCTATCTAGATGCTTCAATAATGCACAGTCATCGTCCAAAGTAACTGTTCAACTATGACCAAGCTGAAGGAACTCCTTCCTGGTAAAAATGAAGTACTTACAAGCTAGCTACTTTTATTTTCTACCATCTTCAAATGGAGCCACCAATTATAAATTTTCAAGAGTCAAGACCAAGATATGAGAGTACTTACTAAAATTTCTTAACACATGGTAATAAATACCCTAAACATTTCCAACATTATTCCTAAAATTGAGGTTTGAACACAAATGAAACTGTCCTGTAGATATGTTATGTTGGTTTTATCATGTTTTTATCTTTCTTGGGGGATTTCCAGATCTCATTACAGAAAATTGGGTAAATGATAGAGTTAAACTTGGCCTCAGGGGTCCATCACTAAAGTACACTTATTAATAATAATTTTATTACTATTGATAAAAATCAGTAAACATTTTATTAATTCATAAATACAGAACACAGAGCATTAGTTACTTGATTTTACACAACCAAATCATATTCTTGTGGAAAAAATTGATAGTAATAATGATGAGATTATAGCACTTAGAACTTATGGAGAACTTTGCACCAGTCTCATTCTTGAACACCTTGTATGTGTATTCTGGCTTTCAGTAAGTCTGCCTCACTTATGAGGCAACCCTGAGGCATAATTACAGAATGTTTATTTACATTTTGGGCACAAGAATAATGAGAAGCTGTAACAGGGTTCACAAATAATGATGTGTGGCACCAAAATAAACCCAGGCTAGCCAATCAGGAATTTATGCTTCAGCTCACATTGACTGAATTGAAAGTAGATTAGGAAGATTTTTGTTTCATCTAAGTGTACATTCTTAGTGACCAGAGCTTTACACTAAGGGAAGACAAAACGTGGAAGTAAGAAAGAGTGTCACAGGAAATATTCATTGACAAAACACTCAAATTCAATTTTTCCATGCAAAAATGTGTATAGGCTCTATTGAGGTCAAATGCATGCTTTTGCCTAGTGAGAACTAAGTATAGAGCCATGTTTGTTCAGTGTAGCTGAAATTTTTGATCTTTTGGTTGGTGCATCTTGTAGTATATGACAGCATGTTTTACATTCTGGTTTTTGTACATTTGACCTGCAAAAATGTCTGAGGTTGACTTTCTTGCCAAATATTTATTCATAGCTTCGAGTTCAGAGAATTTAAAGACAGAATACATTGCAGAGGGAATTATTTGAAGTCATGACATATTAATATCAGATATGGAGTCATGGTAACAATGCCATTAGCTTTGATAACATTTCTGATTAGGCTAGACTGTAAAAGAAAGTGTTTTGGGAGGGTATACAAGCTGATTCTTTTTACAAATATAAATATTTCTTCCTGTTTCATTATGTTGACCACTGATTACAGAAGCTGCTTTATAAAATATGGTTATTTCCTTTTGTCCTCCAAAATAATTTAAAAATTTCCCTTAATATTAAGTTGTGCCATGTCAGAGATTTTAAAACATTTTGATTTTTTCAGTTATGTGAAAATGGTTTTATGTTTTGTTCCTTTAAATATTCCTAAATTATTATTGTACAACTTTATTTCCTAGAAAATATGAGCAATAATTATCTACAAATAATTAATTGGAGAATTTCTTATTAGTATATTATTTTAATTACAAATAACATCAATTCAAGGTAGGTTAAGAAATAAAATATTTGACTTTATGTATACAAGCATTCAAATTAAAGTCTTCCAAATGACAATATATACACATAGCTGCATAAAACTAAATTATGCAAGCTGTTAAGGGAGAAAATAAATTAATTGTACAACCCCAGGTTTAAAGTATAATAACCACAACAGTGACTGGCACAGGAAACTATATTGGTGTAGTAATGGCACTTTTAACTTGAGGGTAATCAATAGCTACATAATTGGACTTAAAGCTCAGTCCAATGGGAGTGGTCTGGTACTGTACACATAGCCAAATATACATAGCTGGAGATGTCATAGATCCTATAGAAAACCCTTAGACACAATCCTAGATAAACATAAATTCTTACTATATGCTGCATTTGGATCCTTATATTTACATACAAGTATGCCAGCTACCGATCATCAAAGAAGCTTCTTTTGCAACAGAGACCATTACCGAGTTCCACAACTGGTCACACACAGAGAATAAGTGTCTGTGAGATATCCAGTACAAAGGGACAAGTCTACAATTGTACACTTATTTTTGAAAAAGTGAGTAACTGTCTTATATTGATTCAAGGAATTTACCCATGTAAGAAAAATTTAAAAACATAGATATAAGTTACTATTAATTTAAATAATTTTCAGAGTTGCACTACATGAAGATGTTAATGCTACCTTTTGTAATGTTTTAGCAAAAATGTTATCTACATAACTAATTTATATCTTCTATTCCCAAATCTAGAATTGATAACAAGGGCTGATATTTGGACTTCGGTTCTAAGGGTTAAGATATGGTTTGTGATATGGAAATGGTAGCACTCTTTGTACGTGTAAAAGTTTCCTACCTTCATTCCACTTTTATCTGTAAAATTAAATTAGGTTATTGCTTCTATATTTTTTCCTGGTCTCTTCACAATCCAGCTCTATTTCTTTAATGGTCTCTAAACTAGTGTGTGTGTGCGTGTGTGTGTGTGTGTGTGTGTGTGTGTGTGTATGTGTGTGTTTATACATTGGTGCATGTGAGTTCTTGTCATCCAGCTTGTTGGAGACAGGGCCTATGTGTTCTTAAGTGCTGTTTATGCCAGGCTAGCTGATCTGTAAACTACCAGGGACTCTCCTTCCTCCACCATAGAGATTACAGATGCACCATCATGTGGCAGGGGTTATATGGAGTCTACAGCTTTAAACTCAGTTCCTGACTCTTGTACAGTGATTTCTTTACCCAAAAAGCCATCTCCCCATCCCTAAACTATCGCTTTCTCTCCACTTAAATATGTTCAGTTCTCTGATCTCTTGTTTGCTTACTCTACTTGTTTTTATACATAACTACTCATTTTTAAGAAAATCCATTATAACATCAGTTCAGGTACTTTTAATATATCCTATTATAAAAGAGGAAGTAGTAATCATTCTATTTTATTGAGTTTGGAGTAATAGAATTAAAACAAAACATAACTATCAATAGGAGTACTGGTGAGAGAAAAAGCATTAAGTGTAACCAAAGGATTCTGATTGTAGACTCGATGTGTTTGACCCTATGGTATAAAACACTATTGCTCTGCTGATAGCAGTGAATAAGGAAAGTGATGACTTAGCATAGTAATTGTAATGACTCTTAAGCTAAATAACCTACAAACTTAATGAAACTAGAGTAACCACTTCATTGGAAACTGCTTCCTACGTTAGAAATTTCATCATTGTAGTTAATTAACATGAAGTTGATAATGGCTCCTTGTTATAGGCACAAAATATAGTTGAAATAATTACCACACATTTGGAATCATAATTTTCTAAATGCTGGATTTTATTGGGTGTTAAAGCACATTTTCATTATTTTCAAAATAAAAGCATAAAGTGTAATAGTGAAATGAGAAGCAGTTACAGCTACAGTTGCTTAACTGTACTGATTCAGTGTTGGTCTCAATGCACTCATTTATTGAACTGTGGCATTCTTTAAGCTGTTGGGAAACAGTAGAGAACAGACAGAGATGTTCACCTACTTGCAAAAAGGAATGTCAGGCAAACAGTTATAATCCTGAAAATTATCACAAGTGGACATATAAAATTCAGCTTAGCGGGAAGAATGTAGTCTGACTTCACAGCAGCTAATACAAATCTCATGATATCACAACATGTTTAAGTCATACACATTTTCTGTAGCCAATAACAAGAGGCATAGGAACCCAAATTTTTCAAACTTTCAGTGATGAATCAGGCTGACCAATTTACAGGGATGTTCCAGGCCTACAGCTTTGGGCTGTGGCTACATCACTGGTTCTACTTGGTCTACTTGGTCTGAGATTTCCAGTTTTGTGAACTGAGAAATTACAGTTGTGTACTTATCTTGTATAACTAGCATTTTTCATTTTAATATATTTTATTATATAAATAATAAAAATATAAAACTTATATAAATAATTATATAAATAATAAATTATATAAATAATAAAAAATAATAAATAAAAAAATAAAAGACTTGCATATATGTGTACTGTATTTATATTCATTCCTTGTTTCCCCTCCTCCCTCTACCCCTTCTTTGGATGTTTCCCCTGTCACTCCCTCTCAATTTCATGACCTCTTCTTTGATTTTATATATACACGTACATATACATATACATACATATATATTCTACTCAGTCTATTTGGTAGTACCTATGTAGACCTATGTTTAAGGATGACTATTTGGGATTAGATAACCTACTAGAGAGCTCATTCACAGAAAAAACAAAACAAAACAAAACAAAACAAAAACGATTCTCCCTTCCTCAGCAGCCATTGGTTATCTCTAGTTCTTCATTTAGGGATGAGACTCAGTAAAAATTTTCTCACCCATATTGGCATACCTTCTGGTATTGTGATTCAAGTATTGTTTAGGCAACTATGTTATGGAGATTTCATGGGTTGCAACTACCCTGTCACGTCCAGAAGACACTCTTTAGCAGCAGACACCCCGTCCGTCCCCTGACTCAATTTTTCCACCTCCTCTTCAGTGATGTTCCCTGAGCCTTAGGGGTAGGTTTGACATTGTAGATGTACCAGTTGGAGCTGGACCACCTCAAGATCACTTATTTTCTACATTTTGAGCACTTATGGAACTGTGTAATCCTCTCCGCTATAAAAAGATGTTTCTTTTTTTCCCTTTGATTAGTCATGAGATCCATACTTATTTGTGTCTATAAGTATTTTTTAAATATTTTATTTATTATTTTTATTTTAAGTGTATGAGTATATTTTCTGCATGTATGTAAATGTATCCATGTCATACAATGCCCACAAATATCAGGAGAGTGTATCAAATCCCCTGGAATGGGAGTTACAGTTGTTAGTCCCCATGTGGGTGCTGAGAACCTAACTCATGTCCTCTGCAAAAGCAGCCAGTGCCATTGCACCATTAGGGATATTTTGCTGGTCATCATTGTGATACATGGGCTTTACCACTGAGTGGGATGATTGATTACTTTTCTCTCTTGGCAGCTTAATAGCACCTTCTGATACTATGAGTGCTAGTCCTCAGAGAGGAAGCTTCCAACTCAGTTCCTTTCTAAAATTATATATTCCTTTCATTGGCTCTGTTCTCCAGAACTCTGAATACAAACACTTAGAAGTCCTCAACTTCTTTACAACTAGTCCTTTATCTAAGTATTTATTTTTATCAATTGGGATTTTATGTATTTTTCATTCTTGTGTATCCCTGCAAGGGAGAGGGAATAGAAATATTTACCTTCAGTGTATAGTGTGTCTGTAATATCCAAGATATATTTCTGATCTTTATGACTTGGTGAATGGTGGTTAAACTTTTTAAATCTTTGTTTTCATAATTTCATAAATGAGTACTGCATTTACATAATTTTTACCCTTCCTGCACCCTTTCCAAATCTTTCTATACTTCCACTCCCTCTCAATTTTGTGATCTCTTCTTTATTATTGTTACCTATATGTGTATATTTTTATATACACACACAATGGAATGAGTCAATTTTATGGTGCTATTATGCACATGTGTTTAGTGTTGACTACTTAGAATATGGTTACTATACCTGGAGGAAACTAATTCTCTTTTTCTCAGCAGTCACTGTTTATCTATAGCTTTTCCTCTAGAAGGGAGAGCTTGTGAAATTTCCCCATCCAATGGCATTTCAGTTGGTATTTGTATTAGTCACTTTTCTGTTTCTGTGATAGAATTACCGTGTTCAAGGGAATTTATAAAAGAGTTTATTTAAGCTTATGGTTGACAGTTCCAGAGAATTAGGATCCATCATGGCAGGGAGACATGGTGGCCAGAGGTGCAAGATAAGGAGCAGAAATCATAGCTTCACATCTTCAAGCAGGCACAGGAAGCAGAGAGCAACTGGAGATTGGCCAGGGTTTTTGAACTCTCTAAGCCTGCCCCCCAGTGACATGCTCCCTCCAGCATGGCCACACTTTCTATGACCTCCCAAAACAGCACCACCAACTGGTGATCAAACGTTCAAATACTTGGAGCCTGTGGGAAACATTCTCATTCAAACCACCACAATGTTGTTATTAAGCAGGCCTTGTTTAGGGAGCCATCTTGTTGAGATTTTATGAGTGCAGCTTCCTTAACATGTCTAGAAGAGACTTTGCAGCAGCAGGTGTTCTGGGGCTCTAACTCATAATATTTCCATCATTTTTTTTCCTTGATGTTTTCTGAGTCATGGGTGTACAGGTAGCATTGCAGATGTGTCAGTAGGGATTGGGAATCACCAGTCACTATTCTCTATGGTTTGACCCATTGTGGATCTATGTAATAGCCTCCATCTGCTGCAAAAAGAAGTTTCCTTGAGTGAGAGCTACACTTATCTATATATATAAGGATAAGTGTTCAAAATATAGTTAGAAATTTAATTTATGCCGGGCGTGGTGGTGCACGTCTTTAATCCTAGCACTTGGGAGGCAGAGGCAGGCAGATCTTTGTGAGTTCCAGGACAGCTGGGGCTACAGGAAGATCCTGTCTCGAAAAGACAAAAAACATTTAGTAGAAACATCTTAGGTAAATGGCATATACCATATCTTCAACAGGATCATAACTTCCCCCAAATTAAGGAAAGACATATCTATATAGAAAAAAGAAGCATAACAAACAGCAAATATACAGGAACAGGAAAGAAGCTCTCCATGGCACATCATAGTAGAAACACTAAATATACAAAACAGTGAGAGTGTATTAACATCTGCAAAAGAAAAAGAAGTAATACATAAAGGAAAACCCATCAGAATAAAAGCTGACTTCACAATGGATACCGGAAAAGCAAGAAGAGCTTAGAATAATGTACTGAAATTTCCAAAACACCATAGAAGCTGAATCAAACTAATTTACTCAGAAAAGGTATCTGCATAGTTGGAGGAGAAAGAATTCATGTTTACCAAACCAGTCCTATAGAAAATACTGGGACTGCCAGGCGTGGTGGCTCACGCCTTTAATCCTAGCACTTGGGAGGCCGAAGCAGGCAGATCTTTGTGAGTTCAAGGCCAGCCTGGTCTACAGAGAGAGTTCCAGGACAGCTGGGGCTACAGGGAGACTCTGTCTCGAAAAGTCCAAAATAAAAAAAGAAAAGAAAAAAGAAAATACTGGGACTAGAATTGTGTTCGCAGCTGCCGCCACTCTCTCACGCCAGCGCCGCCTCTCTCTCGCCAAGCTCCAGCCAAAGGAGAAAGGGGGTAAGTAAGGAGGTGTCTATAATACCATGGCTCCTACAAAGCAGACTGCCCATAAATCCACGGGTGGTAAAGCACCCAGGAAAGAACTGGCTACAAAAGCTGCTCGCAAGAGTGCGCCCTCTACTGGAGGCGTGAAGAAACCTCATCGTTACAGGCCTGGTACCCTGGCACTCCTTGAAATTAGTCGCTAAACTCCCCTTCCAGCGTCTGGTGCGAAAAATTGCTCAGGATTTCAAAACAGATCTGCGCTTCCAGAGTGCAGCTATTGGTGCTTTGCAGGAGGCAAGTGAGGCCTATCTGGTTGGCCTTTTTGAAGATACCAACCTGTGTGCTATCCATGCCAAACGTGTAACAATTATGCCAAAAGATATCCAGCTAGAGAGATAGCCTAGCGGTTAAGGGCACCGACTGCTCTTGCAGAGGACCCGGGTTCGATCCCCAGCACCCACATGGCGGCTGAGAACCGTCTGTAGCTCCAATTCCAGGAGAACTCCAGTTCCAGGGGAATCCCCGACACCCTCTTCTGACCTCCGCGGCATTGCAAGACACGGGTGCACAAACCTACATGCAGACAGTACACTCATACACATAAATAAAAATAAATAAAATTAAAAAAATAATATTAAAAAAAAAAAGATATCCAGCTAGCAAGCCGCATACTCGGAGAACATGCTTAAGAATCCACTGTGAGGAGAAACATTTCATTCTAATATTTTTTCCTCTTCTTCCTGTTATCAGTAGTTCTGAATGTTAGATATTTTTTCCCATGGGGTCAAAAGGTACCTAAGTGTATAATTGCGAGTGGAAAAATGGGGGACAAAAATCAGGTATTGGCAGTGTTTCCATTTTCATTTGTGTGTGAATTTTTAATATAAATGTGGGATGTAAAGCATTAATGAGAGTCAAAATGTTTCCCTGAACAAGTTTCAGCAGTTCAATTTTATAACAATTATAAATAAACATGTTAAATTTTTCTGGGCTATGCCAGCATTTGGATTTTTTAAAAATAAGTAAATTTCGGGCTGGAGAGATGGCCTAGCAGTTAAGAGCCGACCGCTCTTGCAGAGGACCCGAGTTCGAACCCCAGCACCCAAATGGCGGCCGAGAGCCATCTGAAACTCCAATTCCAGGAGAACTCCAGTTCCAGAGGAATCCAACACCCTCTTCTGACCTCCGAGGCATTGCACGACACGGGTGCACAGACCTGCATGCAGACAGTACATTTCTACACATACAGAAATAAATAAATTTAAAAAAATTTTTTAAATTAAAAAAATAAGTAAATTTCTTATTGATGGCAACTAAATGGTGTTTGTAGCCTTTTTATCATACAGTAGATTCCATTCATTCACTATACTTTTTCTTACTGAGTTGTCCTACATGCAAGTACATGTTTTTAATGTTGTCTGTCTTCTGTGCTGTTCCTGTAAGCTTGCTATTAAAATACATTAAACTCAAAAAAAAAAAAAAGAAAATACTGGGACTAATACTATGGACTTCGAGAGTAATAATCATAGCCAAGAGGCTACAGAAAGAAAGCAAAGAAAGCTATAATTGTCCCCAACAAAAAATAAGAATATAAATAGCAAAAAAATAAACCAGAACAAAATAATAAAAAAATAAAGTGACTATTGTCAACACATAATAATGCTAAACATTCAATCATAATAAAGCTAAACATTAAGAGTCAAAAGACACAAGTTAATTAAATGGATTAAGCAAATCTGGAGTCAGAACCAGAAAAGAGAACTATAGACACATCTCATTAAGGAGCTCAAATGCAAAAATCCTCAACAAAATACTTGCAAACCGTATTCAGACCCACATCAAAAAGATCATCCACCATGATCAGCTTATTTTTTGATAAATAGGAAACAATGTTATCTGTGAATTTTGTGTCTTAATCAGAAATAAAAATCTTTGAGTTTCTTTTGCTGCATGAATAAAACATAGGAATCTTTCATAAGTTCTTGAAATTTATCAGGCATTGTTATTTTTTCTGATTTCCCCTCGTTTTCTGTTTTGCATTGTAATTAGACATATCTTAGAAACCCCACTGCTCTGTACCTTTTTATATTTCTTTTTTATTTAACTGTATTGTGCATAACTGTTTGGTCTTTCAGTTTTCTAATTATTGATGGGGTATATTTCTATTCTGTATTGATAATTTAAATATATTATTAATATCTTTACATTTATCTTCTGAATGTGCCTTTTCTTTTAATGCCACAATTGCTGATTATGCTTTCACATGTAATATTTAAAATATTATATATATATATATATACATATATATGTATTGTGTATATGTATATATATCATTTTACTGAATTTGGGTATTTCCTATAGAATATCTTAATCATCTTTATACTTCCTTCCTTACTGGCACTCTTCCATAACCACCCCACTGGAATTTATGCATTCTTTCATTTGTGTTAAGGACTATCATGGCAAGTTAGCCTCCCCAGACATCCCTCAGTGCGAGTTCATCCACTGAGGTCTAGTCAGCCTATCTAGAGTCCTTCCCTTTAAGATCAGCTCTTCCTCGCCCAGTGCTAATAGTTCTACAGGTAAGATTGGGACCGATCTCTAATTTCCACAATTCTGTGCTGGGTTTTATCTGCTTGACTTTGGATGGGTCATGTGTATGCTGAAACCATTACTTTAGGTAGACATAGGTAAGGACCCTAGAGTCTCTAGGACTCTAATTCCATATGGCACCTCCTCCCTGGCTCTTACTATTTTCTTTCTGCTTCCTCTTCTGCATTGTTCCCTGGGACTCAGGTGGGTAGAGTTGAATATAGGAGTCCTGTCCAAGGACCAAACTATAGAGACTCTTATACTCTACATTTTGGCCATTTGTGTCCTTTTGTGTTCATGGAACTCTGTTGTGTGAAGGAGCTTCATTCATGAGAGTTGAAAGATGCACTAGTGTTCTCTTTACCCTTCTTCCACTATGTTCTGTGAGCTATAGGTTTAGAGGTTGCATTGTAGATGTGTCACAAGGCTTGAGCAATTCATACTCAATCTCCTTGTATGATCAGTTGTGGAACTCTGTCATAATCTGTCTTTTGCAAAAGAAGTTTCTTTGATGGTAGGTGACTGGGATACTATAAATATAAGGATCCATATTTTGCACATAGTAAGAAATTACATTTGTTTAGGAATCTGACTGTCTTGGGGTTTTCTCTAAGATCTACGACATCTTCAGTCATATGTATTTGGCTACATTTAGAGTACCACACATGAATTTCCTCCCATTGAATGGATATTAAGTCCAACTAAGTAGCTGTTCATTACTCCCAAGATAAAGGTGACACTACTGCCCCAGCACAGTATGTTTCATCAGTCATTTATATGGTTTGGGGCCTTAAAGCTGGAATTGCACCACTGATTTTTTTTTATCCCTTAGCATCTTGCATAGTGCTCTCCAAAACTATGAGAGGTAACCTTCAAAGGCTTTCTGATAAGTTCCAGCTCCATTGCTCTAAATCCAGTCTCTGAAGAATGTCCAATGTCCTGTCTTTACCAATAGAGTCTTACCTCCAAATTCTGGGAGGCAATCAAGGTCTGTGGCAATAGCCTGTGTACTTTTGGGAGTCTCTTGGATTACTCTAGTGGAAAACTAAAAGGGAAATTTCTGTATGGCAATTTCTTGCTATGTATCCTTCAGCTATATACATGGACTCATGTAGAGATACTATATGTACAGTTTTTCGGTAGATTTTCAGACTAATGCCATTCCCTATGTTTTTTGTTCTTATGTTAGCTAGGCATTATTTTGCTCTCCTCTCTCTCTCTCTCTCTCTCTCTCCCTGTCTACCTCTGTCTCCATGACCTCCCAAGTTAAAGTATGCCCATTATCACCATTTCTCCCTTGGTCATACATGTCTCCTGTGGTTCTCCCTCTCTTGAGTTTGTTCTTCCCCTTTACTCCCCTAGTTCCTTGAATTACTCTCCCTCTCCCCTTTCCATTTAAATAACCCCATTTTACCCATTTCTTCCTTAGTAACACTTGTCTCCTACTAATCATCTCTCAGCCTCCTTCTTTCCCTTTACCTCCCTGGTTCTTTTCCATTTTCCTGGCTCTTGTGGTTAGATCAGGATATATACTCATACATAAATGTGATCCACAAATGAGAGAGAACACGTTTGTTTTACTGAATCTGTGTTACTTCACTTAGTATAACAGTTTCTAGTCCATCCATTGACCTAAAATTCATTTCATGATTTTATCTTTCTTTATTGCTGAGTGGAAATCCATTGTGTGATTTCATTACCCACTCATCAGTTGGGGGATACTTAGGTTGCTTCTATTCCTTAGGTATTCTGAAAAAAAGCAGCAACAAACATGGATGTGCATGTATCTCTGCAGTACGATGAGTCCTTTGGATATATGCCAAAGAGTGGTATAACTGGAACATAGTACATTCATTTTTAGTTTTGTAAGAATTCTCCATACTGATTTGTATAGTGCGTGCATCAATTTGCAATCCCAACAGCAGTGAATGACAGTTCCCCCTATCCTCACATGCTCCCCAGTGTTTGGCATCATTTGTTCTCTTGATCTTAGTCAGTCTGTTAGTGGTAGGATGATATCTTAAAGTAGTTTTAATTTGCATTTCCCTAATAACTATTGATGTTGAATTTTTTTTTTTTTTTTTCTTTTGGGGACAAGGTCTCCCTGTTGCCCCAGCTGGCTTGGAACTCACTATGTAGACAAGGATGGCCTTGAATTCACAAAGATCTGCCTGCCTCTGCCTCCCAAATGCTGGGATTAAAGGAGTGTGCCACCATGCCTAGCTTCACTTTTTTCTTTGGAAAATGTTTTGAGACGTGGTCTCAGGCTGTTCTGGAACTATGCTGCCCTGGATTGCCTCCAACTCACAGAGACCTTTCTGTTTCAGCCCCCCTTAAAGTGAATTAACTTTAAACTTGCCATATGGTCCACAAGGGCCTAGAGCAGTGTCTTACCTACATTTCAGCAGGTCAAAAAGACCCAAGGGTAAATAGGAATATAATGCAAATATGTATATGTTTCTAGCAAAGGGAGTATGTAAGCTGGTGGGGTGGAGTGTTCAGATATCTGAAACAGAGGAGTTAAGACGTGGCTTGTGCTAGATGAAGGTTAAGACATAAGGAGTATATTAGGCAGCGTTTGGTATGACAACTTAAGTAGACTGAACTTTCTCTTAACAGCCACCGAACCTCAAAAAGAAAAGTGATTTGTGCAGTGTATACAATGAGGAACAAACCCTGAAGACAAACCAACTCCTAATTATTCCAATTAATTCCTAAGGAAGTAACTACAAATTCTCCGCTGACCTGTACTTACAGCCCACTTTAAATTGAACACAACTAGCGATGGCCTAGCGGTTAAGAGCGCCGACCGCTCTTGCAGAGGACCCGGGTTCGATCCCCAGCACCCACATGGCGGCCGAGAGCCGTCTGAAACTCCATTAGACCTGGTCTCTCAAAAGACAAATCAAAATTTAACAATTTACAATAAAGTCTAACTTTATACAAGCGGTTAGATGGTGAAATGCACAAATTAAAACATTTACTATTCTTTTGCAGTATATACATTATCCACCACTAACTAGTTAATTGATATATTGATCAACGACAGTGAACAATATCGATGCCAAAACATTTTTGTGCGATAGCAGGTGCGATGTTGGACTAGTCGGCGGAACGGGTTCATTCCTATTGCTTTTTCTTTGTTGTTGTTGGTTTTATTGCAATTTGATGCTTTCCACGACATCCTCTACAACTCAGTTTATGTGATTGTAATTCTGACAAAATTCTCTTAAACATGACCATTTTGACTATTGGTCAATGTTACTACCTATCACTTTTGTGCCTAACTATGATGCTCAAATTTGGTACTCATCTGTACTGCAGATCGATACATGCCACATCCACCTTGTTGCTGGTTGCTGTTCTGTTTTTTTCAGGAATATACTAATGGATTATAGATATTTTTTTTTAAGCATTTACTGGAAACGTTTTATTGTTTGTTTGTTTAAATTTAATTTATTTTTTTTTTTTTGGTCATTTGAAATCACCACAAGGATTCCATTCGCAAGCAATTGAAAGATAAGTACCAGACAAAATCATGACAATGAATTAGGTCACTGGTTATGGACTAGAAACTGTTTTCTATTCACGCAAGTGAACACTCATTTAGTAAACACCCCGATTTCATGTAAAACTTCTTAAAACTAAACGTTTCTGTCTAGCTCCTTCACTTTTGTGGATCCTTAGTTCTGAGTATATATCCTGATCTAACCACAAGAGCCAGGAAAATGGAAACAGAACCCGGGGAGGTAACGGGAAAAGAAGGGGCGAGAGATGCTTAGTACGGAGACTAAAAGTGTTACTTACCGGAAGACATGGGTATAGATTTTTAAATGTTAGACCTGGTCTCTCAAAAGACAAATCAAAATTTAACAATTTACAATAAAGTCTAACTTTATACAAGCGGTTAGATGGTGAAATGCACAAATTAAAACATTTACTATTCTTTTGCAGTATATACATTATCCACCACTAACTAGTTAATTGATATATTGATCAACGACAGTGAACAATATCGATGCCAAAACATTTTTGTGCGATAGCAGGTGCGATGTTGGACTAGTCGGCGGAACGGGTTCATTCCTATTGCTTTTTCTTTGTTGTTGTTGGTTTTATTGCAATTTGATGCTTTCCACGACATCCTCTACAACTCAGTTTATGTGATTGTAATTCTGACAAAATTCTCTTAAACATGACCATTTTGACTATTGGTCAATGTTACTACCTATCACTTTTGTGCCTAACTATGATGCTCAAATTTGGTACTCATCTGTACTGCAGATCGATACATGCCACATCCACCTTGTTGCTGGTTGCTGTTCTGTTTTTTTCAGGAATATACTAATGGATTATAGATATTTTTTTTTAAGCATTTACTGGAAACGTTTTATTGTTTGTTTGTTTAAATTTAATTTATTTTTTTTTTTTTGGTCATTTGAAATCACCACAAGGATTCCATTCGCAAGCAATTGAAAGATAAGTACCAGACAAAATCATGACAATGAATTAGGTCACTGGTTATGGACTAGAAACTGTTTTCTATTCACGCAAGTGAACACTCATTTAGTAAACACCCCGATTTCATGTAAAACTTCTTAAAACTAAACGTTTCTGTCTAGCTCCTTCACTTTTGTGGATCCTTAGTTCTGAGTATATATCCTGATCTAACCACAAGAGCCAGGAAAATGGAAACAGAACCCGGGGAGGTAACGGGAAAAGAAGGGGCGAGAGATGCTTAGTACGGAGACTAAAAGTGTTACTTACCGGAAGACATGGGTATAGATTTTTAAATGNTCTCCCTGTAGCACCAGCTGTCCTGGAACTCACTCTGTAGACCAGGCTGGCCTTGAACTCACAAAGATCCGCCTGCCTCTGCCTCCCGAGTGCTAGGATTAAAGGTGTGTGCCACCACACCCAGCTGATGTTGAATATTTTTTAAGATGCTACTTAGCCTTCTTTATTTCTTATTTTGAGAACTCTCTATTCAGATCCATACCGGATCTTTTAATTGTGCCATTTGTTTTCTTGATTCTTTCTTGAGTTCCTTGCATACTCTGGATGTCAAACATCTGCCAGATGTGTTGGTGGGAAGATTTTCTTCATTTTGTGGGTTTTCTCTTCACTTCCTTGATTATTTCTTTTGCTGCACAGAAACCTTTTAGTTTAATGAGGTCCCACTTGAAGATTATTGACATTAATTTCTGAGCAACTGGTGTCAAATATACAAAGTCTATTTCTACACTTATATTTGGTAGATTACTGCCAGTGTTTTCTTCTAATACTTTCAGAGTTTCAGGTTTCATAATGAGGTCTTTGTTCTATTTGGAGTTGTTTTTGTGCAGGGTAAAAGATAAGGATTCAGTTTCATTCTTTTACTGGTGGGAACCCAGATTTGTCAGCACCACTTGTTGAAGATGCTGTCTTTCTTCCAGCATTTATTCTTGTCACTTTCATCAAATATAAAATATCCAAAATTATTTGTACTTATGTTTGGGTTTTCAATTATGATGCCTTGACTTTTTGTCTATTTTTGTGCCAGGACCATGCTATTTTAATAGGTATAGCTTTGTGATATAGTTTAAGATCTGTCATCTCTTTGTGCTCAGGGTTGCTTTGGCTGTATGGGTTCTTATGTGACACCATATGAATTTTAGGATGGCTTTTTCTAATTCTATGAAGATTATCATGGGGATTTGTATTGGTATTGTATTGAGTTTATATATTTCTTTTGGTAGGATCATCATTTTTACAATATCAATTCCTCCAATCCATGAGCATGGGAAGTCCTTTCATCTTTTTGTGTATTTCTCACTAGTTTATTTAGGGATTTAAAATTTTGTTGTAGAGATGTTTAATGTCTTTGGTCAGATTTATTCCAAGATTTTTTAGGCTATTTTGAATGGGAGAATTTCCATGTACTTGTTCTCTCTCTTGTTAATGATATATAGAAAGTGTACTGATTTTTGTAGATCAGTTTTGTAACCTGTCACTTTGAAGAAATTATCATTCATTTTTAGGAGTTTCCTGGTAAAATTTTCAGGATGTCTTAGGCAAAATTTTGTATAATGTAAAGGGATTATTTTCCATCCTCTTTTCCAAATAGTATCCTATTAATTTCTTTCTCTTTTCTTATTGCTCTGGGAAGAGCTTCAAGCACTATAATAAAAAGGAGAAGAAACAGTGGACCCTTGTCTGTTCCTGATTTTAAGGATTATGGACCCTTGTCTGTTCCTGATTTTAAGGATTATGCTTCCAGTTTTTCTCCATTTAGAATGATGTTGGACTTGGATTTGTCATATGTAACTTTAAATGTGTTGAGGTCTTTTACATACAGTCCAATTACCTCTAGGACTTTTAACATAAATGCATGCTGAATTTTGTCAAAGACCTTTCCTTCAGCTATTGAGATGACCATGTGATTTTTGTCTTTGAGTCCACTTATATGAATTGTGACATTCATTGACTTCCATATATTGAACCTACCCTGCATCTCTGGAATAAAGCTGACTTGATCGTGGTGGATGGCCTTTTTGATGTGTGTCATTATGCAGTTTTCAAGTTTTTTATTAAGAATTTTTCTAACTGCATTCATTAAGGATATGGGTCAATAGTTTTCATTTTTGGTTGTATCTTTACCTTATTTAATATTAGAGTGATGCTGGCTTTATAGAAGGAATTTGAGAGTTCTCCTTTGATTTCTATATTTTTGAGTACTTTTGTAGTATGGCTATAGATTTTTTTTTTACATAATTTAATCCTAGCACTTGAGAGGCAGAGGCAGGTGGATCTCTGTGAGTTCAAGGCCAGCCTAGTCTATAGAGTGAGTCCCAGGAGAGCCAGAGTTACAGGGAGACCATGTCTCAAAAAGACCAAAAAATAATTTAAAATTCAGATATCCCAGTAAGGTGACAAACCTTGTGGAATCACATGTGGACACTGTGCACTTAAAGTATTTTTTTTCTTTTATTGAAGTGCTGTGCATTTCATACATAACTTCTCAGTTCAATCCAGACTCATTTCCCCCTCCATGCCCCCGACCTCTCCCATATTCATGCAGTTTGGCATACATGCCCTGATTCCCCTTCTGAGTCTTTTCAAAGTTTTTCAAAGCAGAAGATTATTTGGGAGGGCAGGGGGAGAATGCTACTGCTTCAGTGAGTTCCCTGTTCCAGTTATTTTGTTGTTGTTGTTGTTGCCTCCAATCTGCATTGTTTCACCATATGCATTTATGTATGTCACACATGTACTAAATTCATGTCATCTGAAAATAAACCATATGTTATTTCTAAATTATATTTCAGGATCCACATTTTCCCCTTTTAATTTTATATTGCTCTAAAATATGGAAACTTACCCTCCACTTGTACCAAAATTATAGTCTGAAAATAGGTAGTAGATTAATTCTAGAGTCTGTTAAGGGATTCACATTTTAAGAACACAGTTGCTTTTAAATAAAGAGAAATATAACACTAATGTTACTCAGTTTGCCTTACTTGGTACTAGCATCCACAAATGAGGGATACCATTCACCATTTGTTTTTCTGGGACTGTGTTACTTCACTTAGCATAATATCTTCTAGCTCCATCCATTTACTTGCAAAGTTCATGATGTCATCTTTTTTACTGCTGCATAGAACTCCATTGTGTATATGTACCACATTTTCTCTATCCACTCATTGGTTTAAGGGCACTTGGGTTGGTTCCAACTCTTTGCTATTGTGAAGAGAGCTGCAATAAACATGGCTGTGCATGTATCTCTGCAATAAGTTCAGTTTTGTGGGTATATACCCAGGAGTGATGTGACTGGGTCAGGTGGTAGGCTCATTTTCAGTCTTTTAAGGATTCTCCACACTGTTTTCCATAGTGGTTGCACAATTTTACATTCCCACCAGCAGTGGATGAGTGTTCCCCTTTCCCCACAACCTCTCCAGCATTTGGTATCATTTGTTTTCTTGATCCTAGCCAGTGTTATTGTAGTGAGATGATATCTTAAAGTGGTTTTAATTTGCATTTCCTTAATTATTAATTATGTTCAACACTTTTTAAGTTGTTTTTCAGTCATCTTTGCTTCTTCACTTGTGAAGTCTTTGTTCAGCTCTTTACTCCATCTCTTGAGTGGGTCATTTGTTTTCTTAATTCTTTGTTTTTTGAGTAGTTTATATATTCTGGAAGTTAATGCTCTGTCAGATGTATCAGCAATGAAGGTTTCCTCCCACTCTGTGGGTTTTCTCTTCACTTCACTGATTGTTTATTTTGCTGTACAGAAGCTTTTGAGTTTAATGAGGTCCCACTTGTCAATTGTTGACCTTATTTCCTGCACTATAGATCTTCTTTAACTTTCTAATATAATTCTTTAAATGTCTGATAGAATTGTGCTAGAAATCCATTTGGGGCTGGGCTTTTTTTAGTTAGATTTTGTATTACTGTTTCACTTTCCTTATATGCTATGGTTCTTTTTAAACTGTGAGCTTTTCATTTAGCTTTGGTGATTCCCATGATTTTATATAGACATCCATTTCTTCTAGGTTTTCCAATTTAATATAGAGTATAGGTTTTCAAAGTGTTCTCTTATAATATTCTGGGTGTTTTGATGTGTGTTGTCATGTCTTCCCTTTCCTTTCTGATTTTGTTCCTTTGGATTTACTCTTTATTTCTTTTGGTTAACAGGGATAAAGCCTTGCCTATCCCATTTATCTTTTCCATGGACCAGCTCTTGGAATAATTGATACGTTTTCTTGTTTTATTTGTTTCTATTTCATTAATTTCTGCTCCTATTTTGTTATTATTGTTTGCTTGGTTTGGGTTTCATTTCTTTCAAGAGTCTTGTGTGTTGCAATGATAAGTCATTATTTGTGTTCTTTCTGATATTTTTTAATGTAGGCACTTAGAGGTATAAACTTCTCTCTTAGGACTACTTTTAAAGTGTCCAATAGGGTTTGTTTTGTATTATCATTTTTGTTTAGTTACAGGAATACTTTTATATCTCTTAATTTCTTCTTTGACCCACTTATCTTTAAGGTGTGTGCTATTTAATCTCCATGAGTTCCTGTGGTTACTTGGGCTTCTTTCACTGTTGATTTTAAGCTTAATTGCATTGTAGTCTGATATAATGCAAGGGAATTATTTCAGCTTATTTTCTATTTGTTGACATTTGTTTTGTGCCCCTGTATTTGGTCAATTTTAGAGAAATTTCCATGGAGTGCTGAATACAGTGCATATTTTCTTGCTTTGGTGAAATATTTGGCATATATTTGTTAGCTCCATTTCATGTATGGCAACATTTAATTCAGATGTCTCTCTGTTTATTCTTTGTCCAGTTGACCTGTCTAATGGAGACAGTAGGGTATTGAAGTCCTCCTAATATTACTGATTTGGGGTTAATCTGTGTTGTGAAATTCTGTGGTAACATTTTATGGAATTATGTGCACCAGAGTTTGCTACATACAGTGTTCAAGATTGTAATATTGTCTTGGTAAATTTTCCTTTGATCAGAATGAAGCAACTTTATTTATCTCTTCAGATTATTTTTAGTTTGAAGTTTATTTTGTCAAATATAAGAACTGAAATTCCTGCTTGTTTCTTAGTGACATTTTCTTGCAATATTTTCCCCATCATTTTAAGGGTGTGAATGATAAGATGAAACTCTTGCAGACAACAAAAAGATGGATTTTGTTTCTTAAACCATCCAACTATTTTGTGTTTTTTAACTAGGGAGTTCATTCCATTGATCCATAAAGTTATTATTGAAAGACGTGTTTTGATTGCCTTTATTTTAATTTCTATTTGCATACTTGGTATAATTTTCTTTTTCTTTTTTTTCTCTCTAATTTTTTTATTGATGCTTTGTGTATTTCATATATCATTTTCCAATTCAGTTCAGGCATATTTCCCTTTCCCTTCCCCCAACCCCATCTCACCCCATCCCAGATCATGCATTCTGCCATAACTGTCCTGCATCTTTCTCTGTTTTTTTTTCATTTTTTAGCAATAAGTGATAATTTATTTATTTTTTAATGAATAAATAGCACTAGTTAACATTTATTTTACATTTTTCTTTTTGTTCTGTTTGTTTTGTTTTGTTTTCATTTTTTTTAACAATAAGTGATAATTTGTGAGTACAAGCATCTTTCATGTAAAACCAATTTGCGAGCAGTTGTGCCAAAACCCACACAGCTCATGTGTCCCACCATCCAGCAGGGGGGGCTTGTATGTTCAATCAAGTTGATCAAATGAGTGTCCAGTCTATATTGTTGTAGAATAAGTGATAATTTATGAGTACAAGCATCCTTCATGTAAAACCAATTTGCAAGCAGTTGTGCCCAAACCCACACTGCCCATGGGTCCCACCATCCAGCAAGAGGGGCTTGTATGTTCAATCAAGTTGATCAAATGAGTGTCCAGACTATATTGCTGTAGTTTCACCATTCACCCCAATCGCAGCCTTTACATTCTAGCACACCCCCTCTTCTGCAAATTGTTCCCTAGGCTTAGAAAAGGGGCACGGGTGGATGAGAAGCAAAACAGTCTACTTTCTCTGGAGCTGTTTTCTTGAACTCTGGTCAATTCTGGCTGTTTCTTTTCATGGGCTGACAGTTTGTCCAGGAATAACCTTTCTATCCTACTAATGAAGCACAAGCAATTAGATATATAGGTATTTAAACATTACTAATTGTTATGGTAGGTTACTTTGGTATAGACACAGATGTTTGGATGGTATGTTAATCCATGAATTACATTTTTTTCTGTTAGATATGACAGGGTCTTACTGTGGCTTATAACATCTCCTAACCACTGGAGGATGTAAGATTGTGGCATCAGCCGTGGGTTATTATCTCCAAGGAGAGAGCCAATAGCCAATTAGATTTGGGATATAAAGGCAAATGGCTGCCTCTGCTGCACAGTATTTCCAGGCAGGTGAGGTGAAGCTGGTGCTGATGGAAGAGTCTTGCTTGACTCAAGGAGACCCATATTTGCTATATTGGTTTAGAGGCCTTTGGTAACACTCTCCGGTATTCCAGAGACCATCTGTACACTTGCCTGTGTGGTCTCAATACTTCTTTCCCATGTTAACATCAGGTCTTTGACAGCAGGCTTTATCGCCTCTCTTCTTGCAGGTATCCCAGTTTAGAGGCAAGGAGCCTTTACCTTTTGTGGGGACTTGGATCCCCTGGCCAACATCTCCTTGGTAGAATAATCCATTGCTGATGTCAGAGCTCCTGTATTAATATATTTTGCTTAAGTGCATAGCTTAAGGACTTTAGTATTATATTTGGTTCTGAATAGAGAATAATCCTTTTCACAGTTCCTATGTCTATTAGTCAATTCAAGAAGGCAGTTTTACCAGTTTTATAAGAGATTACCTCTATAATAGTTGTCTCTAATTTACAGTTGGAGAACAACCTCATCATCATCATATTTCTCCTTGTTCTATGGGGGGGAGGTAAGAAAGTCTCTCGTATTAAAACCTTTGTGGCACTTAGAAAGTAAGTTTCATTAAGAGTCATTATAAATAGTTGTTACAAGTAGGATCCACAGAGGGGTTTGATGTTTGTAGCAATCTGAGGCTTTTCTTCCTTTCAATGTTCAGATGGGCCAACCTTTCTGTTGGCACCTTCTGGTACATCCTACTCAATGCAAAGCTGTATCTTTTCTTTCTCAGCCATTAAGTTGGTGACATTTTGACCTGTTGGAACATACAAATCTTTTCCCATAGTTAGTTTTAAGCAAGATGTGTTTTGGTTGCCTTTATTTTAATTTCTATTTGCATACTTGGTCTAATTTTCTTTTTCAACTATTATACTGTCATTTATTTACTTTCTGTTGCCACTTGGGTATAGTTGTTCCTTTCTTTGAATCTTTGTACTGTTTTTAATTTTCTCTGAAGGCTGGTTTTGTTGACATGAATTCTTTCAGCTTATTTATGTTCTGGAAGTTTTTTCATTCCTCTTCAACTATAATAGACATTTTTGCTGGGTAAATGGATTGGCATCTATAGTCATGAAGAAATGTGAATACTTTGGTCCAGACTCCTATAGCTTTCATGATTTGTATGAAGAATCACATGTAATTCTGATAGGTTTTCCTTTATATGTCATTTGTTTTTGTCTTGCAGCTTCAGTATTTTTGCTTCATTCTGTAGAGTTAGTGTGTTTAATATAATATGCCATGGAGAGCTTCTTTTCTAGTCTTCTCTGTTTTGTGTTCTAATTGTTTCTTGTGTGTTTGTTTAGGTATGTCTTTCTTTATTCTGGCAAAGTTTTCTTCTGCAATCCTGTTGAAGATCAGGTCAATACCATTTACCCAAGATTCTTATCCTTCCTCTTTGGTAATGATGCAAAAATTGGGTCTTTTCATGGTGTCCCACATTTCTTTAATATTACACCCCTATGACTTTTAAATTTTTTCATATTCTTTGTGTGGTCTAATTCTACAAACGTATTATCTAGTCATGATATTATGTTTTTCATTTCATTCATTCATGGTGAGGGTTTCTCCGCCATGCATAGGCTAGATTCAGATGCTCTCAAGAGAGTCTGGATTGTCTGTATAGGTCTGGGACCCTATATATGTATATGCTGCAGTTCAGCTTCAGGGAATCCTAAAACCTGTGTGGAAAAAGTAGAGAATGAAGGAAAATCAGAACCAGATATAGAAACAGCTGGGATCAAAAGGACCCTGTATCTGATGACCAGGCAGGGAATTACAATGTTTTTATATCTTGTCTCCAAGCAAGAAAATCTTACTCTAGGAATATAGCACAAAATCACCAATTCCTGGGAACTATGTTGTTTCAGTAATCCCGGTTTCATTAATTACATATACTTGTAGCAGCAGTAACCAAGCAGGACTTCTAAGACAAATGCATATGCCCAGGGATAGTTTTGTTTATAGCATGTAACTGTATAAGCAGCATCCAAGAAGAATGGAATGCACCTGAAGACTGATTTTCAGAGACGGACCTGTATAGGTTCAGCCCTGATCAGCTAAGATGGGACTTGCCAATATTATGTCCATTGCTTTCTGGGAGTAAACAGCCTGTCCTTCAACCCAGGACAACCAAGGTAGTTCTGGCCAATATTCTGCTGTCTGTTCAATGGGGGGGAGGAAGGGTACATGGCAGTCCTCAGCTCAGCTCCACATATATATTTAAACCTGGATCCTCTGCAAGAGCAACCAGTGCTCTAGAGCACTGAGCCATCTCTTCAGCCCCAAATTATATACACAAATATAATAAATAATATAATATAAATATATATAATATAGAGATAGATATCAAATTTTCATATTTTTATGTGATGATCTCATCTGAACTTTTATGACAGCTAACTGTGCATCATGCTATGTGTTTGTAGTTCATTTTGATATATTCTTTTTAGTCTATTATATGTCTGTATATCCCAAATCCAATTGGCTATTGGCTCTCTCCTTGGAGGAATAACCCACGGCTGATGTCACAAGCTTACATCCTCTAATGGTTAGGAGATGTTATAAACCACACGAAGACCCTGCCATACTTGACAGAAGAAAATGTAGATCATGAATTGACATACCATCCAAACATCTGTGTCTATATCAAAGTAACCTACCATAACAATTAGTACTGTTTAAATACCCATATATCTAATTGTGTGTGCTTCATTAGTAGGATCGAAAGGCTATATACTATACTGTTTAAATACCTAAATATCTAATTGCATGTACTTCATTAGTAGGATCGAAAGGTTAAGCCTGGACAAGCTGGCAGCCCATGAAAGAAAACAGCCAGAACTGACTAGAGACCAAGACATCAGCTCCAGAGAAAGTAGAGTGTTTTGCTTCTCATCCACCTGTGCCCCTTTTCTAAGCCTAGGGAACAATCTGCGGAAGAGGGGGCATGGTAGAATGTAAGGGCTTCGATTGGGGTTAATGGTAAAACTACAACAATATAGACTGGACACTCATTTGATCAACTTGATTGAACATACAAGCCCCCCCTGCTGGATGGTGGGACCCATGAGCTGTGTGGGTTTGGGCACAACTGCTTGCGAATTGGTTTTACATGAAGGATGCTTATACTCACAAATTATCACCTATTGTTAAAAAAATGAAAACAAAACAAAACAAAAAAGCAGAGAAAGATGCAGAAAACTTACGGCAGAATGCACGATCTGCGATGGGTAGGGGTGGGGTGGGGGGGAAGGGAAGGGGATATATGCCTGAACTGAACTGGAAAATGATGTATGAAATACACAAAGCATCAATAAAAATAAATTTAAAAAAATAAAAGTTTCAAAAACTGAAAACTGTCATGCTGTAAACTGGAAATATACATGCAACGCTTACATAAAAATCAAAAAAGTGGCACAAGAGGAGAAACCAAAGACAGTTTCAATGAGTTCTGGAAACTTCCAGTTATTGTCCCAGAGGAATTGCTTCATAGGCAGAATGCACTTTCCAAACTATGAACCACCAAGGATTATTTCAGGATTTTTTCAGACATTTTTTTTCCCAGCAACCCAGATAAACTTTTTTTGAGAGGGCCTTTCTTATGATACATCATTGACAACGTCTCTAAAGTCAAGCTTTATAACTAGGTAGAAGCAGCATATTTTGTGTAGCTTCATGGTAGAGCACGCAGAGTTAACCTGTGGAAAGCCTTGAAGCCAATCCTGAATGCCAAGATTTACATTAGAGGATGTGGGAGGGGAGTCAGGACCAGAAAGTGCTGTATCAAGTAGTGAATCTAGTAGAAGACTGCAAATCCTTTTTCACCTAGTTTACATGCAACAAACAACATGGATAAGAAGAGCCTACAACACATAAATGCAAGACATTTGAAAATGACCTTTGAAAGATCCTGAGCTGCCTGGTCCACTGCTTTGAATAGTTGCCTTTCTCGGCTCACTAGCCCGTTCACTGTACTCCTCTTGGGGGTACTCTGTCTGTATTCTCTTAAATGTATCTTGGGTCCAGTTCTTTTCCCTGGGACTGAGGAACTTGGAAACTTCAATGAATGCGTCAGGACTCAGAGCAGCATCTCTTACAGTTGGCTCAGTCATCCAGGAGAGAGAAGCACGAAACGCTACTGAACTTGTGTCTATCATGTAACAAGGGCACCAAATGCACTGCTAGGCCCTCGTTCCAGCTTTTGTAGATCCAAAGGTACCAAGCAAAGAATTTAGGAGACTCATAGGCTTCCTTCTCAGACCTTGGGACAGGAGAAATTCTTGCACATTCCCATGGCTACCAACCAAGCCAAGATTGTAACATCCACATGGTTGCCTTGGGTCCTCAATGCTGAAGATCCATACAGCACCACTACATCTCCAGACTTTCCCATGCTGCCAGCATTAATTTGTGCACCCTCAGTTTTCCATTCATTTTCCCAAAATCGGGCAGGGTTGACTGATAACAACTCATTGAGATGCAGTTCTGGGCTCTTATGGGTGCCAGCCCTAGGAGTGTTCACTCCACTTCCCCGCAGGTCCTAATACTTGCCAGCTTTATACTCTGATGTACTCTGTCTCCAAAGTTATTTTTCTCTAAACAGGAAATTCCTGGCATCAGCTGGTGCTTGAAATCTGAAACCTCATCTTAGTAACCCTGAAAGTTAGAGAGAAGCATCACAGCCTGTGTCCAAAACTCAATGTCTGATCCCATAGCTAGAACCATAAATGAGGCCAGGACAGTTTTTGCCCCCTCAGGACTCCTTTGCTTTCCCCAATGTGCCAAAATACCCAAAATGCTCTCTATTCCTCCATAATACCCCAAACTCTCTCTAGACAGTCTTTTCTCTGGGGGCATGGTGATAATTTTCCTGGTTCAAAGACTTTCCCTTCCAAATTAGATCCAAAAGGAAGCAATAGCAAACAACAACAATGGCAAACCCAAGCAAACCAATACCACATTTATACACTTGTAATTTACATGATAATTTAAAACAAAAAGCCAAAATCATCATGCAAGCAAATCAGGGTTGAAAGAGTTTCACAGGAGAGTGATTTAGTCCACTGAAGTAACAGAAAGCACTGGAGTTGTTTGTAGCAAGGACGTGATGCTAGGAGACTGATAATGTAGATGATAGATTAAAATCTTGTCTGAAAAGGATAAAAACCACACAAACATGGACTCAGACAATGTTTGTGGTTTCTCTGAGGCTGTTCTCTGGAGCAACCAAGGACAATTGGTTTTGAGAGACAGTAAGGAAGATACTCAGGTACTGAGACTCTGCTACAAGAGGAGGGAGGAAATCAAAGACACCTTATTCAGAATGTCAGCTTTCATTTACTTTGTTGCCACTAGATTTTTGTTTGTTTGCTTGTTTGTTTGGGATTTTTTTGGAAAAAAGAAGGTCACATGTCTCTTTCAGCAGTAAAGAGCATTATTTATCTTCTCATGCATGAGACTTTTATCATTAACATATTCTATGAGAACCTGACACATCCAATCTTTTTATTGGTATTTTTTTTCCTTTTGTTCAGGGATTATCTTCCCATTCCTTGAGTATGCATCCCAGAAGATTATTTGGGGGAATCTTACTGGTCTCAACCCTTTCATTTTTCCCCTTGATTTGGCAGATGTCTTCCCATAACTTTAAAAAAGATAATTGAGGAAACAGCAGAGAGGGAAAATCCTCACTCTTCCTTGGAGTTACTTAACCCTCACACATACACACACTAGATGTTTCTTTTTTTTTTTTTTTTTGGTCTTTTCAAGACTGGGTCTCCCTGAAGCCCCAGCTGTCCTGGAACTCACTCTGTAGACCAGGCTGGCATTGAACTCATAAAGATCTGCCTGCCTCTGCCTCCCAAGTGCTAGGATTAAAGGCATGCGCCACCACACCCGGCAGATGTTTCTTATATTCTCCATGGGCATTTGTCACCATGACTTCCCAGTCACATTCTATTATCCAAAAATTTCCAACCACAAATGTGATATTCTGTTTTCTTGTCTTGGTTCAATCATGAATTTTCCTGGTTGCTGAGGTCCTTGTGGGGTGCTCAAATCATTATGCTGCTGATGTACTTTTGAGTTCCTGTATTTTTATTTCTGGAGCCAGGACTGTCTCTGCATCTAGGGACTGAGTTGCATATCCCAGTATGGGACTAAGTCCCCAAGACTCTCTTCTGAGAGAAAGAGCCCCATGTGTCGGTGTTAAGTTATAATAAATGGGTCTGAGCTGGGCATGGTGGTGAGTGCCTTTAATCCTAGCACTTGGGAGACAGAGGCATGAGGATCTCCATGAGTTCGAGGCCAGCCTGGTCTACAGAGTGAGCTCCAGGCTAGCTGGGACTAAAGGGAGACCCTGACTCAAAAGACAAAAAAAAAAAAAAAAAGAAAAAAAAAAGAAATGGATCTGAGGTGTCAAGAAAATGACCACAAAGTCCAAAGTTTTCCAGAAAGGCAAAGTGTTTTACTTCTGCTGAATGTTTTGCAGTCTGGCTTAATCAAGCAAGCAAGAACACACCCAGTGAGGGTTTGCTGGGAGTTCTGGTTCCTAACAAGAAAAGAAATTATTCCTTACTCTAAATAGCCAGAGTTCAATCTCACATTGCTACTCAATTGGCTAATACAGAGCCTTGGCCTCTAGGGAGACATCAAACTTGAGCATGTATTTTGATTTCAAGAAGTGCTGTTGCTGGAGTAATTTGAATTTCTGCCAAGTGGCTTCTTTACAAATTTTAATGGAGTTTTGTTTCATCTAGCCTATATATATATATGTGTGTGTGAGTGTGTGTGTGTGGTGTGTGCTGTATCTCTTCAGGAAAAAATCTCTTACAGAACACATGTGCATACACTCACATGCGTACAAACAGACATAAATAAAAACAATAATGTAATCCTTAAAATAATGAGAACTTTTATTAACAGTGTATATTTTGTGTAATACATTTTCAAAGATTTTAGTAAATTCCATAAACTGTCATTGCTGTATTATACATTCACTGAAATATGTTTAGTTTTGTGTGAAACCTAGGTGGTGTGAAAACACAGAGGGAAGTATATTAGTTCAAAAGGCTACTGAAAATATACATACAATGATATATATGTGTAATATGTAATATATTAGTGCATGTATATAGCTGAAGGCTATATAAAAAGAAACACAGAAACAGCCAGGAGAAAATACTCTTCAAATTGTTGGTCGGGATAGTCAAAGAGGCCACCAAAATTACACGGGCTATGGACACAGTCTTTATTGCCTCCCAGAACTGGAAGGTAAGACGGCAGGACATATTATGACACAGGAGTTGAAGCAATGGTGTCAGAACTGATCTGAAAGACTCTTCCTTACAGACTAGGTCTCATAGTATCAGAAGATACTATGTAAGTTGCTAAGGCAGAAAAATCAGTCAATGCTCTAACCCATCTCTAAAGCCTAACAACCACCACAGAATAGGTGGCAAAGAGAATGTTAATGCTTCCTTCATCTCCTACCAGCGAAGTTTCCTCATATAACAGATGGTGATAAACACAGAAAGCTACAACTGGCAAAAATGTAAAGAAGATATTGTAGAAAGAGTGTCTCTGGATAAAGCTCTTATGTTAAACCCCTGCCATTTAGGGCTCAGAGATGAGATAGGAAGCAAAAAGACTGCAAGGAAACAGTTTTCCAGGCAACTAGGAACTTGCTCATGTGAACTTACAGCAATGGTGACAGCATGCATAGGACAGTGCAAACTCAAAGCACACAATAGCCCAGCACGAAAGTGGCGAAATGGATAAGATGGCTAATGTTAGCTCAGGAGCTATTAGAACTGAGCCTTGCTATGTGAGGAGAGTTAGTCTTCTTTAACAGATTGAGTTTAGATAGGTCGAATATGCTCCAGTGGATGAACTCACACTTTGGAACATCTGGAGATGCAATCTTGACTTGATCGGCCTTAAGATACATGACCTAATTCGTGAAATCTTGAAAGAAGTTATGGGAGATCCAGAGAAAGAAGGGGTCTAAATATCACCAAAATATATTGTATGAAAATACAAAAATTTAATAAAAAATAGAAAATTAGGAACTATCGAACTGTTTCCCAAAGTAGCTGTGCATGCAGCTTTCTCACCAACAATGAATGAGTCCTTGTTTTGTCCCTCATCAGCATTTGTTATTAGTGTTCAGGCTTTTGGTTTTTAGTAGGTGAGTAGTAAAATCTTATTTCTTTAATTCCAATTGCATAATAACATAGAGAGAAGAGTATCATTTTAAAAATTGTATTATTATTTGTTTACTTTACTATATGAGTGTATGTGCACCTGTATCATGGAATGTCCAGGGAGATCAGAAGAAGGTGTTAGATTCCCCTGGAGATGAAGTTACTACAATTGTTAGCTGCCATTGGGTTCTGGGAATTGAACATGGGTCCTCTACAAGAGGAACCAGTGGTCTTAACCACTGACCCATCTCTTCAGCCTCAAGTGAGTAGAATATCTTCTATGTTCATTTTACGTATGTATTTTTCTTATCATTTTAATTAATACATAGCAATCGTGAATATTTGTGGAATGTAGTATAATAATTGAATACATATATGCAAAGTATAATAATAAAATCAAGGTGAATAACACTTATTTGTTTTGGGAATTCAAATTCCTCTATTTTATTTATTTTAAAATTCATTTTATTTTACTATAATTATACATTTATGTTTTATCTATGCATGTATGTATATGTATCCTAATCATGCCTCATACCAACTGAGGCCATAAGGCAGTGAATCCTCTGGAACTGAAGTTAGAGCTGGTTGTGAGCCATTTGTTCCATCTGGGAACAGAACATGGTTCTTCTGAAAGAGTAATAGGTACTTTTAACCCATGACCATTTTTTTCTAGCCTCTCTTCCAGTTATTTTAATGTATAAGATGAAATATTTGAGCTATGTTTATTTTAATGAACTACGAAATTTCAGAAAATTCCTCCAACAGAACTAACTGTATCTGGATCCCTTATCTGCTCTCTTTCCATGACCTTTCATTCTACCAACTGAACAACATTATGCTTTTTACTTTTCTGAAATAAATTATTTTTATTTCTATACATGAGTGAGAATACGTATTTGTATTTTCTATGCTTGGTGCATTACACAATATAATCTCTTCCATGTTTCCATAAATGACAAGGTTTCATTCTCTTTATCACTAAATAATATTCTACTATGTATAAATAACATTATCTTTATGTGACCATCTATTGATGGACATTTTGGATGACTCCATTATTTGGCTATTTTGAATGCTGTGCTAAACGTGGAAATGGAGAGAGCTCTTTCACATTGCTTTTCATTTGAATGGAATATGTTTTTCAGTCTCTTCCATTCCAGTCTGTGTGTCACTGAAATTAGTTTTATTAGGCAGCATTTAGCTGAGTCTTACAGTGTTGGCTATCTAGTCTATCTATAAGTTGTAATTAGTATATTTAAAGCTTCGAATTCTAAATTATAGTTTATGGAAACTTACACCTTTCTAGTTTTCATATCTTTAGAAAGCACTACCCAACCTGCTAATGGAGAACATCCATCAATGGTATAACCCTAGCTTTAAGGCCTAATATGAATAATTGGCATAGTAAATGACATTGGTACAGTAGTGACACTTTTGTCATAGGGGTAATCACCAGCCACATAATTGGACTTAAAGCCCACTCTATGGGAGGAAACTCATGTATGATACTATAAACATAGTCAAATGCAGCACATGGCTGGAAAGGTCATAGATCTTAGAGAACACCTCAAGACTGTCTCAACCCTAGACAAATGTAATTTCTTACTATGTGAAAAACAGGGATTCTTATCTTTATCCAAAAGTAAGCCAGTTACCACATATCAAAGAAGCTTCTATTGCAACAGACAGAGAATATTACAGAGTTCCACAACTGGTCAAACACAGAGTTTGCTTGTAAACTGCCCAAGCCTACCTAAGTGGCACATCTATGCTACAACCTTGGCACTTAAGGTTCACAGAACATAGAACAAAGGGTACAGAGAATACTAACTCATCTCTCAGTTCTCATCAATGAAGCTCCCTCATGCAACAGAGGGCCAGGAACACAAAAGGTCACAATTGGGCAAAGTAGAGAGAATAAGTCTGCAGTGCTTGTTCCTTGGACAGGATTCCTATGTTAAACTCCACCTGTCTAGGGCTCAGGGATCATTACAGAAGAGGGAGTGGAAAGATGTTAAGAGCCAGAGGGGGCAGTGCATGACCAGATGAATATAGAGTCTTATAGCATCCTGGGACCCTGCTCATATGAACCTACAGCATGCAAACTGAGTAGACAAAATATCCCACATAACTGTGGAAAGGGGCAACGGGCTGAAACTTAATTGAAGAATTATTGGCAACTGATTACTGTTGGCTGAGGAAGAGCTAATCTTCCTAAAAGGAGAGACTCTGGATGGGCTGAAGAGAACCTCAGGAATGAACTAACACTGAGAGACATCTGGGGAGAGTAAGTTGACATAATGGGCCTTGACACAGATCATGGCAAGACAATTCAACCTTTGGAGGGGAGACAATAACTGAATTGGAGTGCAGGAGGGGCAGCAGTTCTAATAGGATGATAAATTACTTGTCTTATCTGTACAGGAGTTATTTCATTTGGCAAAAAACCAATGAGCTTTGTACACTGCACTTATATTTTTTATACTTTTCTGTTTGCATATTATGCTTTGAATAAATTAAAAAAATGAAAAACCCAAGTCTACATAATAAACTCCTATGATCCACAAACGAGGGACACCATATGTCATTTGTTTATCTGGGACTGTGTTAGCTCACTTAGCATAATGGCTTCTGGTTCCATCCATTTACCTGCAAAGTTCATGATGTCTCTTTACCACTACATAGAATTCCATTATGTAGATGTACCACATTTTCTTTTTCCACTCATTGGTTGAGGGATACTTGTGTTGCTTCTAGCTCTTTGCTATTGTGAAGAGAGCTGCAATAAACATGATTTTGCATGCTCCTCTGGGACAGGTTGAGTCTTGTGGATATATACCCAAGAATGGTATGACTGGGTCAGGTGGTGAGTTTAATTTGAGTTTTTAAATTATTCTCCATACTTCTTTCCATAGGAGTTGCATGAGTTTGCATTTTCACCAGCCGTGAATGAGTGTTCCCCTTTCCGCACATCCTCTCCAGCATTTGGTTTCCTTTGTTTTCTTGATCATAGCCAGTCTTACCAAAGTAAGATGAAATATTAAAATGGTTCTAATTTACATTTCCTTATTTATTAGTGATGTTGAACACTTTTAAAAAGATGTTTCTCACCCATCTTTACTACATTTGTGAAGTCTCTCTTCAGCTCTTTACTCCATCTTTTGAGTGAGTCATTTATTTTCTTGCTCCTTTTTTTTAAAAAAACTTTTTTAAAATTTTTATTTATTTTGGTATGTGTATGAATGCAGGTGTCTGCATGCAGGTGTGTGCACCCGTGTCGTGCAATGCCGCGGAGGTCAGAAGAGGGTGTCAGATTCCCCTGGAACTGAAGTTCTCCTGGAATTGGAGTTTCAGATGGTTCTCGGCCACCATGTGGGTGCTGGGGATCGAACCCGGGTCCTCTGTAAGAGTGGTCGGCGCTCTTAACCACTAGGCCATCTCTCCAGCCCTGCTCCTTTGTTTTTTAAATAGTTTATATATTCTGGATATTAATGTTCTGTTAGATATATCGCTGGTGAAGGTTTCCTCCCACTCTGCGACTTTTCTCTTCACTTTTTTTTTCATTTTTTAACAATAAGTAATACTTTATGAGTACAAGCATCCTTCATGTAAAACCAATTTGCAAGCAGTTGTGCCCAAACCCACACAGCCCAAGGCTCCCACCATCCAGTTGTGGGGGCTTGTATGTTTGATCAAGTTGATCAAATAAGTGTACAGACTATATTGCTGTAGTTTCACCATTCACCCCAGTCATAGCCCTTACATTCTACCATGCCCCCTCTTCCACAGATTGTTCCCTAGGCTTAGAAAAGGGGCACAGGTGGATGAGAAGCAAAACAGTCTACTTTCTCTGGAGCTGTTGTTTTGGTCAATTCTGGCTGTTTCCTTTCATGGGCTGACAGTTTATTCAAGAATAACCTCTCAATCCTGCTAATGAAGCAAGAGCAATTAGATACATAGGTATTTAAACATACTAATTGTTATGGTAGGTTACTTTGGTATAGACACAGATGTTTGGATGGTATGCTAATCCATGAATTACATTTTTTCTGTAAAATATGACAGGGTCTTACTGTGGCTTATAACATCTAACCACTGGAGGATGTAATCTTGTGGCATCAGCCATGGGTTATTCCTCCAAGGAGAGAGCTAATAGCCAATTAGATTTGGGATATACAGGCATTTGGCTGCCACTGCTGCACAGTATTTCCAGGCAGGTGAGGTGTAGCTGGTGCTGATGGAGGAGTCTTGCTTGACTCAAGGAGTCCTATATTTGCTTTATTGGTTTAGTGGCCTTTGGTAACACTCTCTGGTATCCCAGAGACCAACTGTACACTTGCAAGTGTTGTCTCAATACATCTTTCCCATGCTTACATCAGGTCTTCGACAGCAGGGTTTTATCACTTCTCTTCTTGCAGGTATCACAGTTTACAGGCAAGAAGCCTTTATCTTTTGGGGGGTGCTTGGATCCCCTAGCCAACATCTCCTTGGTAGAATAATCCATTGCTGATATCAGAGCTCTCCTGTATTAATATATTTTGCTTAAGTGCATAGCTTAAGGAGTCTTTAGTATTATATTTGGTTCTGAATAGAGAATAATCCTTTTCACAGTTCCTATGCCTAGTAGTCAATTACAGAAGGCAGTTTGATGAAATCTGCACCTTGATTCCAGCCTATAGGTATGTGTAATACAACTGCCTTTTTGAGACTCATGGGTCAAAAAACAAAAACCTAAAATAAAAAGGGGGGGATACAGATATATATGAAACCTTTTTGGCAAAAACTTTGCAATTCAAATCTTAAAACTAACTACAGGAAAAGATTTGTGTGTTCCAACAGGTCAAAATGTCACCAACTTAACAGCTGAGAAAGAAAAGACACAGCTTTGCATTGTGTAGGATGTACCAGGAAGTGCTAGCAGAAAGGTTGGCCCATCTTAACATTGAAAGGAAGAAAAGCCTCAGTCTGCTACAGGCATCAAACCCCTCTGTGCATCCTACTTGTTACAACTATTTATAATGAGTCCTAATGAAGCTTACCTTCTAGGTTCTGCAAACTTTTAATATGAGAGAATTTCTTACCTCTCCCCATAAACAAGGAGAAATATGATGATGATGAGATAGTTCTCTAACTGTAAATTGGAGCCAACTGTTATAGAGGTAATCTCTTATAAAACCGATAAAACTGCCTTCTCTTCAATTTTTTTGGTTGTTTCTTTCACTGTAAAGATGCTTTTGAGTTTAATAAGGTCCCACTTGTCAATTGTTGACCCTATTTCCTACGTAGCTAATGTCTGATTTAGAAAGTCTTTTCCTATGCTTATGTCTTGTAGGTTACTGCCAACATTTTCTTCTACAATTTTCAGAGTTTTGGTTTTAACATTGACATCTTTTGTCCATTTGGAGTTGATTTTTGCACAGGGTGAGAGGTAAGGGTTTAATTTCATTTTTCCAAAAGTGGTGATCCAATTTTGCCAACACCATTTGTTGAAGATGCTGTCTTTCCTTCACTGAGTCTTCTTGGCCCCTTTGTCAAATATGAGGTGGCTGAAATTTATGTGCTCAAGTTTGGATCCTCATTTTTGTTCCATTGTTCTAAGGGTCTCTTTTTTTTTTTTTTTGGTATATGTGTGACGTGTATATATGCATATTTTGGAGGAATACTAATTGGAAGGAACAACAACAAAAAAGACTGGGTCAAAGACCTGAGTGAAACAGTAAACTTATGCCCCAAATTGTAAACTTCTTCATCAAATTTTTTTAAAAGACTGAGAAAAAGATGAAAGACATGTGCAGCAGAATTCATGAGCTCTGGCAGGCAAGGAATGGGGAATGGGTCTAAATTTGATTAAGAAATGTACGAAATGTACAAAACTTCAATAAAAAAGAAAGAAAAAATGTATATCATAAGATATTTTCAGGATATACCCTCCTAAGTAAAATATAATTTCATAATAGATTTTAGATAATACCATGTTGATTGCTAAGGAAGTTCTAAGAGATCTTAGAAAATATATTGGGTAAGATTAGGCAAGATGGCTGATATTTCCTTTTCCTCTTTGTTAGGATAGCTTAAGAGAAGTTGTTTAAACAACAATATTAAGTGTATAATTCAATAAATCTGGATTTATGGCCATTAAATACTACCCAAATAAAATTGCAGAATACTTACATCACCACAAGTTAGGTTCCAAAGTGCATTCTAACACTCACTACCTTGAAACCTGTTTCCAAGCTACTATTGATTTTCTTTCTTATTCTTTACATTTTGCCTTTTCAAAAATTATATGTAAATGCAATCAAACAATAACATTTTATATTTTGTATGCAGGATATTTCATTCAGCATGGTCTTTTGTGAAATCCTTATGTATTATTTTGTACTGAGTTTTCTATTGCATATGTGTTTACCAAATCAGAAGCTGAAGGATATTTAGGTTGTTTCTAATAAGTAATAAAGCTGCTGTGAGGGATTGAACACATCACTTTATGTGGTGTATATTTTCATTTCACTTGAATAAGTGTGTAATACTAGAATCCCTGGGTCACATGATAGACGCAAATCTAAATATGCATATTTCTTATTTGTATAAGAAACCATCAACTATTTCCAAAGTTGCTGTAAAATATTATATTCTCATTAAGAGTGTATGAAAGATCTAGTTGCTCCAAAGCATTGCTGTCACTTGCTATTGTAAGTTGTTTGATGTATTTATATTTTTGTCCTTCTAGTGAGTATATAGTGATCTCTCAGTATATTTTCCATTGCATTTTGTAATGCTTAAAAATGTTAAGACTTGGGGCTGGAGAGATGGCCTAGCGGTTAATAGTGCTGACTGCTCTTGCAGAGGACCCGGGTTCGATCCCCAGAACCCACATGGCAGCCGAGAACCATCTTCAACTCCAGTACCAGGGAATTCTGATGCCCTCTTCTGACCTCTGCAGCATTGTACAACATGGGTGCACAAAACTACATGCAGACAGTACATTCATACGCATATAAGAATGAATTTAAAAAATTTCTTAAAAGTTAAGACTTTTCCATGTAATTAATTGCCACTTGTTTATTTTTTGTAAAGTGTCTGTTAGAAATATATATATATATATAATATATATATATATATATAATACTCCTGTGGATTTACATGGTTTCAACTAGTTCAGTCAGTGACTCAAGTAGACAGGTTGCTTGACTAGAAGAAACATTTCCCCTATTCTCCATTCTTTACATTTTCTTGTTTGTTTAAGTGTCTGGAGCAATAAAGTGTCAGGAGAAATGACAGTTGCCATGAAAGAATAATAACTGGTGTTTAGAGACCTCTAATTATACAAGAACAGCAGGGAATCCTTTGCTTTAAGGGGACCTATGTGGCCTCTGGAAAATTCCCTTTTGGGAATCTCCTACTCTGATTTTTGGTAATACTGAGAACACATGTATTTCCATCAGCCAAAATGTTACCTCTATTGAAACTATCTTAGCCCCGTAAGCTATCTGTGTAGGCAAAAGACAAAGTAGCCTTGAGTTGTTTCACAGTGGTCTTTAGAAAATAATCCCTCAGCCTTCAGATGCAATTTCTTTCCATCTACTGTTCTTTATATAACACACCTCACACCTGCCTCCAATAAGAGGCTCTTTGCTTTGCTTTGTTTGTTTTGGTTTGATTTGTTTTTTGTTTGTTTGTTTGTTTTGAAATAATGCCTCATTATGTGCCCCTGGCACATAATGAGTTTCTGAGTGGATTAACACAATGCATACTTTTTCTTCTGTCATAGTTGATGTAGGCCAGATGGCCCCTGACTCTACTCTCAGATGACAACCAAGAAATACAGGGTTTTTCCTTTTTTGCCAAGCTAGTAATAGAGTCACAATCTCTTCAAAGTTACTGTTTTAGAAAGAACAGAATCACACTTTGCTCACACACACAGGTCTAGTAGTAGCTTAAATCCATTCTGCCTTCATACCTATTGTGGTGGTTTTAATGAGAACGTCCTCTATAAGCATCAAGTAGTCAGACATTTTTGTCCCTAGTTGGTGGCGCTGTTTGGGGAGGTCTTAGAAGGTGTGGCCATGCTAGAGGAAGTATGCCACTGGGGGCGGGCTTAGAGAGTTCAAAAAGCTTTGTCAGTCTCCAGTATGTCTCTGCTTCCTGTGCCCACTTGAAGATGTGAATCTTGGCTTTCTGCTACAGCTCCTACCACCATGCCTCTCCGACAGGATGGACTCTAATTCCTGTCAGTTGTAAGCGCAAATAAACTCTTCCTTTTATAAGTTCCCTTGGTCCTGGTGGTTTTATCACAGCAACAGAAAAGTGACTAATACACCTATAATTTTATTAAACAGTCTTCACTCTATTGCCTCCCTACCTAAAATGAAGAATGGTGCCTTTGCTAAATGCCAGAAGAATGATGCCATGCAGTGACTACAGGTTACTGTTTGTGCAACAAAAATATTTTTGAGTATTTTATCTTTTATTTCAATCCTATCTTTCAATGGAAGTTCTTAAGTAGAGTGAAGGTCACCTGAGAAGCATTTTTTGACATATTCTTTGAAAATACTATTTTTATTCTAGCTGTCTGATTTCTGATATCCATTACCCCCCTTAAGGTCTCAGACAAAATGGAGACAGAATTAGCCAAATCTTAGCATTACATTTGGGATCTTTATTTAACAACTCAATAAATAACAAACATAGACACTAAGGGTTGGGAAACACATATTTGTTAATTCACAAGACAGTTGACTCAGATAGAATTCTGTAGGTGAATGTTAATACTTTTGAAATTATAAGTTTGTGAAAATACATGAAATGTCCCCATGTCATTAGCTGTATTCTGTATTTATCATTTCATTAAATGCATCAAAATTTAAATTACAGTACAAAAGGAAGTTAGAACACAAGAAAAGTTTTTGATAAAAAATTAAGAGATTTCAAGATCTTGTCTTTGGAAGTATAACAATTTTTTTTTTAGAAAATTTCAAGTAATAGAGAGAAAGTATTGTACTTCTAGTGGTTGTCAAATGTTGAATGCCTGGAGAGGCAGAATGGAGTGGTTGAAAGAAATACATATGGAGTTCTGCATTTTCCCTTGTTCTTTTTTTGGTTCTGAAGTGATTGGAGCAAAGCTAGAATTTATAGTAAGCTGGAGCTGTGGATAAGTGATTTGCATTAAATATAAACCCAGGAAGTCAGAGTTCAAGGCCTACTTTCTTATCCACTTTGACACAAGATTTTCTTCTTCATTTGTTCAATGTCAATGATCTGCTAAATAACAGAAAGATAGACCCCTTGTTATAAAGCTACGGTAGTATTCAAAACTGGGAAGCTTTTATATAACACTTTGTATTATGCATTCTGCTTTTACATGCACATATTTTATTTAGCTCATTTGATTTTTCAACCAAATTCTATGAAATAAAATTTCTAATTTATATGGGGCCAGGAGATCTGATGTAAGGGACTGAAGTTACTTCAAAGTACATAGTTGGATGGCAACTCTATTTTATTTGTGATTGTAGTCCAACACATTTTCATGTACTTAATCAAAAGAAGAATGAAAAAGAAAATATGACATTAAAAATACACTCTGACAAGGCATCTTCTGTGTGGGGAATAGAAATTTATAGTGGATAGATATAAATGAGTTTTAGGATATAAAACTTTTAGAGAAAAAAATCCCACAAAAAGCAGTTAATTTAGATGTGATAGTCTGAATTACAGCTCCACAGTGGTGGTTATGTTCTGTTCCTCAAAACTTATGAATACATTAAATCTCATGGCACAAGTAAAGCTTGTAAGTATAACTATGTTAATTACTCCAAGATGGAAACATTATTCTGAATTAGGTAAGGAAGCCCAAGATAGCCAGGAGTCATTCTAGGAAGCAGAGAACCAACCCAGTCAGTAGGCAGGAGATGGGATGACTGAAGCTAAGGTGAACATGGTGTGCTTTGAAGAGAGAGGGGGAAGACTTGTGGCAAAGAGTGCATTTGGCACCTAGCTGAGAAATACAGTGGTGGGGCCAGAGAGATGGCCTAGTGGTTAAGAGCACCTACTGCTCTTGCAGAGGACCTGGGTTCGATCCCCAACACCCACATGGCAGCTGAGAACTGTCTTTAATTCCAGTTACAGGGGAATCCGGCACGCTCTTCTGACTTCCGTGGCATTGCAAGACACGGGCGCACAAACGTACATGCAGACAGTACATTCAAAAACATACAAAAATAAATAAATAAAATTTTTAAAAATCTTAAAAAAGAGAGATATACAGTGGAACAGACCCTCCCACAGAGCCCCAGAGGGAAAACAGTCCCACTGACACCTTTGCTTCATCCTGGTAGCAGCATGGTAAGAGAATACATGTGTGCTGCTTTAAGCTATTAATTTATGATAATTTGTTGTAGCAGCAACGTGAAGATTCTGATGGTTAAACACTTTCTTGTTTTAATATTAAGTGCAACATTCATTGTTTGTTTCTCTTTATCTCATTTGTACTAGCAAAGTTCTTATTTTTCTATTGCCCTGTGCTCTATAAAAAGGCCGGTGCCAGTAGGTGTGCTTTAGATGACCATATGTACTTTTTACCTTGGGCTTCTATCTGGAGAATCTAAAGAGATTCTTGTTTCCAAGCTCATTAAAATTGATAGCAGAAATCAGTTCCTTGTGGATTTAGTGCTTAGGTTGCTATTTAGTTTTCTGGCCACAAGGTCAGAGCACATGTCAGTTTGAAGGCTGCATCCATTTCTTGCCAGTTTACCCATCATCTTCAAACTGCAGTGGTACATGACTCAATTTCAGACCTTGAATCTGTGATCTCCCTTCTGTCATATATTTTCTGTTTTCTGCCAGAAGATAGTCTCTGATTTTAATGACTTCTGTAATTAATCTTGACTAGATAATCTATGATAATCTATTTTAAGATATGCAACTCCTTTTGTCATCTCATATGCTAATCAAAGATTTCTGAAACTAAAATATTGGCACCCTTAGGGAGGCATTACAGCCACCACATCACTATTTACTTACTTAAATTCTAATTAATGCACAAAACTTTTCATCATTCCCTTTAGGTTGTTTTTTCGTATCTAGTATTTACCTTATTAATTATTTCTAAGCATATTATAATTTCTGCTTTGAATTCTTTTCAGTCAAATGTGTAGTAATAATTTATTGTAGTTTAGATGTTAGTGTCTAGGTTTATTGTGTTTACATTTCTGCTTAAACAACTTTATATTTATGTTATCTACAGTATTATTGCTTTCAAATTTTCATGAAGTATTTAACATCAGCATATTTTTTTTCAGTCTTTTTGAGACAGGGTCTCCTTGTAGCCCCAGCTATCCTGGAACTCACTCTGTAGACCAGGCTGGCCTTGAACTCACAAAGATCCGCCTGCCTCTGCCTCCTGAGTGCTAGAATTAAAGGCATGCACCACCATGCCCAGCAACATCAGCATATTTTATCTGTTTGGTTACATTTTAATTTATTAATTACATTTTAAGTTATTAATTTATATTTTGAGATAGGGCTTTGCTATGTAGTCTAGCTTGCCTCAGACACACAGCTTCCCAAAGACTTAGGTTGAGCCATCTGGCTTTAATTTTATATTTGCAAGATCATTATATGTGTCTGAATCTATTGAAGCCTGTCCTACTTCATTACTATTTCTGTGATAAAATACTACTGGAACAGGAAGTGTTTATTTTTTTTGAAATATCTATTCTTCACTGAATTTTTGTGCATTTCACACAGTACATCTAAATCATGTTCAGATTTCTGAACACTTCCCATAACTGCCCACAGGATTTCATGCATTCTGTTAGTTATGTTAAGGTATAATGAGTCAAGTTTCTATACCCATATGTCCCTTGATGTGAACTTATCAACTGGAGCCTGTGCAGATTAATTAGTGTACAGTAGTTCCTGTTAAGGTTGGGGCTTCTTGCCCATTTCCCTAGTGCTATGGTGGGTTTCTATCTGGTTTGAGTTTGAACGGTTCTTGTGCATGCTCACCCCTTTCCTCTACATTTATGTGAGCAAGTTCCCAGAGAACTGGAAAGCTCTGTTTCCTTATGTTCATGCACCAACCCTGGCTCTTACAATCTTTCTGCCCCCTCTTCCACTTCAGAACCCGACACAGGTGGGTGAGGTTTAAGATAGCAGTCCTATCCAGGGACAGGACTTGTAGTCTATTATTCTCTACACTTGTGTCCTTCTCTCTACCCCCTGTTCTATGTTCCATGAGCATTAGGTGTAGAGGTTCCATTGTACATGGGTCACTTAGGGCTGGGCATTTCTCAGATACTTATTCTTTGTGTGTGACCAGTTGTGAATCTTGGTAATAGTCTCCATTTGTTGCAAAAAGAAGCTTCTTTAATGTGGTGAGTGTATACCTGTCTGTAAATATAAAAATCCATATTTACCATACAATAAGACATTACATTTTTCTAGGGATGTGACAGAGGGAATGTAGTTTCTAGGTTCAATGACTTCTTCAGCCACATATATTTAGGTATATTTACAGTGGACATATGAATTCCCTCCCATTGAGAAGGCTTTAAGTCCAATTACATAGTCATTGATTACCTCCAAGATAAAAGTGCCACTACTTCACCACTATAGTATGTTGTACCAGTCATTGTTGTGGTTATTGGGCTTTAGAGCTGGGTTGGACCATTGACTTATTTTCTCCCTTAGCATGTTGCATAGCATCCTCTAGAACTATGAGAGGTAGTCTTCTGGGAGGAGGCTTCCAGGTCATTTCCAGCTCCATTGCTTCAAGTCCTGTGTCCAAAATATGTCCTGTGTTTAGCAATAGCGTCTTACCTTCAAGATCTGGGAGACAATCAAGGGTTAAGGAAATAGCCTCTTTTACTTTGGGAGTCTTTTGATCTATCTTGACCAACAAATTGAAGGGAGGTTTCCCCTGTTTGGAAATGTGTTTGCCTTCCAGTACATGCACTAATGTTCAGATATTGTATTTGAAATTTTAGTAGGTTTTTGAGCTAATACATTAAGCTCTGTTTTTTTTTTTTTCATACCACCTATGCTTTATTTGTCTTTCCTCTCTTGTCTGACCTACATCCTCCCACCCATTAGAGTATTCATATTTTCCCCACTTGCCCCTTGATCACATCTGTTTCCTATTATTTCCAAATGAGAGGGAGCATACCTCACTAGTTTCTCTGAGGAAGATTTTTTACTTATTATTTTTATGTTGCATGTATATTTTTATTTTATATGTATATTGCTTGCACATAGGTTTGTTGACTCATATCCTGCAATGCCTGTGGAGGCAGAAGAGGGAATCAGATCCCCTGGAACCGGAGTTAGGGACAGTTGTTCGCTGCTATGTGGGTACTAGGAACTGACCCTGAGTTTTCTGCAAGAGCAGCCAGTGCTCTTCACCCCCGAACCATCTGTCCAGTCCCAGTAAGCTTTTTATTTAAGGGTTCAGTTCCAGGTTATATTCCATCATTGTGGGGAATTCAAGGTGGGGACTTCCAGCAACTACTCACATCACATCCACAGCCAAGAGCAGAGAAAAAAAATTAAGGCATGCATGCTCAGTTGTTTGTTTGTTAGTGCTAACGTGATTTCCCCTTTCTCTTACAGTACAGGACACCATGCCTAGGGAATGGTGTTTCCCACCATGAGCTGGATCTTTCCACATGAATTAAGACAATCCCACACAAGCATGTCTAACCTAACATAAATTCAACTGTTCTCTAATATATGGCAAAAGTAGCGAAAATTTCAAAGCCATTTACTTGTGTTTTTATTCCTTTAAATGTTTATGGGGGCATATGACTGTAATCTTAGCAGTTGTGAGGCAGAAGCAAGAGGATTATCTATGTATTTCAGCCCAGCCTGGGTGACATAATGAGACCCTGTCCAACAAAAATGGCTTGTTTTATTTCCTTTGAAGCAACCAAAATATTGACGCATTTACCTTCTGATTAGTTTGCAGTAGGATAATAGCATAAAACTACCTTTATGTAAATTTGTACGTTTGTTTCTTTTGTTTGATTCTGGGGCTTGGGTATCTCAGTGTTTCAGTCCAAATCCTTGACCCTTTTTATTTGAGTGTGTCATTTTATTTTCTTTTTGAAGTGTGTCATTTTATTTTCTATAGTCTCAGATGTCTGACATTTGTATATTTGATTTCCTAGGTAGGGCTAGAGGGCTATTCTTTTCCTCATATTTTTCATGTTTCATAATTTTCTCCTTCATCCCAAAACTTAGGAGTGATTATAGAAAGAGGGCATTACATTTTTCTAGATTTATGGCAGGCTGTTTAACGATGTTCATTTTCCAGTCCCATTTGTCAATTGTATTCTCTAGAATATGTTCAATTACCCACTAGAGCTAAACCAAAAACTTCTGAAAACTAAATTACATAGTTAATTAGAGCCTTATCTCTTGATATGTTTCCAACTTTTGTTCTTCCCTGTATTTTTTATTTTATTAATGAGTCTAATGTTTTCATGTTAAGGAATTTATTTCTCTTTTGAATTCTTATAATTTTATTTTAATAGATTTATACAGTAAAAAGGAAGTTTAAAAAATATGAATAGCTTCAACTACAAAACCCACCACATTCTCTGTGTGTTAAAGAGATAAAATTATTCACTTATGGTATTTTTTAAATGAAAAGAAGAGACTACATGAGCAAAATTTACATGAGAACTGGATAAAGTGAAATTAGCATGAGATTTTGGAGGGCAATGACTAAAGTTTAGGTCTATCAAATGTTTTAACACCTAATAGTGATAAATTATATAATTATGCCCAAAGAATGTAATTAACTTATATTAATTACACATTGATGGCCCAAACTTTGCATGTGGACAAGCTCCATCTATTAGCCATTATTTCTTGACTTACTACACTAAACATAATACTCAATTGTAACTCAGCCGTAGAGCATTTTAGTATTTGCTTATAATGATATGCCTGAAGCCTGAGTTCAATTTCCATAACAGAAAAATAAAACAAAGCATAAACTAGGACTTAACTACAAATTATTGTTACCTTAATGATATGAAGAAAGTCTTAACTTCTACTAATTTGTTCATCAGAAATTTAAACTTTATTAATTAGGAATATGGCCAGAGTAGCATGAAGCCCTAAAATGAGAGGCCCTGTTACATTTCTCCCACATAAAAGAACTTCAGAGGTACGCATGTGCAAATGTAGGTCTATTCTCTATATAACCAGGAGCATTTCCTGCATATCCTCTGCCACCACAACTATAGAGACTTTTGTCATCAGTCCGGGAGAGCAGTGCCAAAAATTCTAGGTTGCTTCTAAGAATGTCTGTCTACATCCATCATAACAATAATAGCCTTTCCACTGGAATTTTTCCATGTGTCAAGCTATGTCACACAGACAATCAAGCTTTTGAAAAAGTCCAATACAAAGTTGTCAGGTTTTTTAGACCTTTAGAAGAGAAAGGCTTAGAGGAAATCAATGCGTATTTCTAGACAGTTACCTTATATTTTCTTTTTTTTTAATTAGTTTTTATTGATGCTTTGTGCATTTCATACATTTTTTCCAATTCAGTTCAGGCTTATTTCCCTTCCCCCCCCCACCCCCACCCCCCCCCTCTGCCCTAATTGTCCTGCATCTTTCTCTCAGTTTTTTTTTTCATTTTTAGCTATAAGTGATAATCCATGAGTACAAGCATCCTTCATGCAAAACCTATCTGCAGGCTGTTGTGCCCAAACACCTACAGCCCCACCATCCAGTGGGGGGTGACAGGTTGTTTGTTCAATCAAGTTGATCAAATGAGTGTCCAGACTACATTGCTGTAGTTTCACCATTCACCCCAATCGCAGCCCTTACATTCTACCACGCCCCCTCTTCCGCAGGTTGTTCCCTAGGCTTAGAAAAGGGGCACAGGTGGATGAGAGGTAAAGTAACCTACCATAACTATTAGTGCTGCTTAAATACCTATATATCTAATTGCTTGTTCTTCATTAGTAGGATCGAAAGGTTATTCCTGGACAAACTGTCAGCCCATGAAAGGAAACAGCCAGAATTGACCTGAGTCCAAGTCAACAGCTCCAGAGAGAGTGGACTGTTTTACCCTATATTTTCAACCAGATATATCTGAAGACAAATAAATATAAAAGAATATTCATCAACTTATGATTCATTATTACAAATGACATTTCTTTTTACTTTAAATGTTCCTGTATATTCTTAGAAAATCAAATATGCACTCGTGGAGAACTATGTGACATTTTTAAGGAATCATAGATAAATAAAAACTTTAGGTAGAAGCAATAATGAGCATCATGAGTCACATATTAGTACATGAATTTAATGATTTTTTTCTCAGTTATGATTCATCTCTGCTCTTGTAACTATTTCTATCTATTAAGAATAAATTGAATGATATATGTATAAATATTTTATAGATAATTATGAAAATATTCTAATACAAAGGAATAATGGAACTTGAAATAAATATTCAGAGGGATTAGCAATAACTTAGAAATAATAGAAATTTTACTCTATAAATTTGGTCTCTACATAAGTTCAATATTCAATAAACCAATAGGACAGTAGAATTTTCTGATAAATTTGTTTGTAAAATTATAAGACATTATTATCCTCATTTTTAAAACAAAATTATGAGGCTTACATATGAAGAAAAGGAAACCAGATAAATGGCATAGAGTTCAGAAAGGATCAGTTACTATTTTTTTTGTTTGTCTGTTTTTATTTTTTTATTATTATATTTTAAGGGATTCTCAATATAAGAACACAGTTGTTTTCAGATCACATTGACATTGCTCAGTTTACCATACAATTAGGTAATTGGTGCTAGCATCCACAGATGAGGGATACATTTCATCCTTTGTTTTTCTGGGATTGTGTTACTTCACTCACCATGATATCTTCTAGCTCCATCCATTTACCTGCAAAGCTCATGATGTCATCTTTCTTTACCGCTGCATAGAACTCCATTGTGTAGATGTACCACAATTTCTCTATCCACTCATCAGCTGAGGGGCACTTGGGTTGGTTCCAGCTCCTTGCTATTGTGAAGAGAGCTGAAATAAACATGGAAGTGCATGTATCTCTGCTGTGGGGCAAGTCTTGTGGGTACATGCCTAGGAGTGGTATGGTTGAGTCAGGTGGCAAATTCATTCCAAGTCTTCCAAGGGTTCTCCACACTGCTTTCCAAAGTGGCTATATGAGTTTACATTCCCACCAGCAGTGGATGAGTGTTCCTCTTTCCCCACAATCTCTCCAGCACTTGGTATCATTTGTTTTCTTGATCCTACCCAGTCTCATTGGAGTAAGATGATATCTTAAAGTGGTTTTGATTTGCATTTCTTTAGTGATTAGTGATGTTGAACACTTCTTTTTTTTTTTTTTTGTCTTTTTGAGACAGGATCTCCCCGTAGCCCCAGCTGGCCTGGAACTTGCTCTGTAGACCAGGCTGCCCTTGAACTCACAAAGATCTGCCTGCCTCTGCCTCCCAAGTGCTAGGATTAATGAATACTACTTAAGATGCTTCTCAGCCATCTCTAATTCCTCACTTGTGAAGTCTCTGTTCAGCTTTTTGCTCCATCTATTGAGTGGGTCATTTGTTTTCTTCCTTCTTTGTTTTTTGAGTAGTTTATATATTCTGGAAATCAATGCTTTTTCAGATGTTTCTGCGGTGAAGGTTTCCTCCCGCTCTGTGGGATTTCTCTTCACTTCCTAGACTGTTTCTTTTGCTGTAGAGAAACTTTTGAGTTTAATGAGGTCCCATTTGTCAATTGTCAACCTTAATTCTTGCACAGCTGCTGTCTGATTTAGGAAGTCTTTTCCTACGCCTATGTCTTGTAGTCTGCTGCCCACTTTTTCTTCTCTCACCTTCAGAGTTTGGGGTTTCAGGTTGAAGTCTTTAATCCATCTGGAGTTGACTTTTGTACAGGGTGAGAGGTAGGGTTTTAATTTCATTCTTCTACAAGTGGTAATCCAGTTTTGCCAACACCACTTGCTGAAGATGCTGTCTTTTCTCTATTGTGTCTTCTTAGGCACCTTGTCAAATATGAGATGACTGAAATTGTACATGCTCAAGTTTGGATCTACAGTTTTCTTCCATTGCTCAACAGGTCTGTTTTTGTGCCAGTACCAGGCTGTTTTTATGACTATAGCCCTGTAGTATAGTTTGAAGTCTGGTATAGAGATCCCCCCTGTGTAGCTCTTTTCACTCAGGGTTGTTTTGGCTATTCGGGGTCTTTTGTTTTTCCAAATGAATTTAAGAACTTTTGTTTCCAAGCCTGTGAAGAAACTCTTGGGGATTTTGATTGGGATTGCGTTAAATCTATACAAGAGTTTTGGTAAAATGGACATTTTTACAATGTTAATTTTCCCAATCCATGAGCATGGGAGGTTTTTCCATCTTCTGATGTCTTCTTCAATTTCTTTCTTTAAGGGTTTAAAATTTTTGTTGTAGAGGTCTTTGGTGTCTTTGGTTAGGTTTGTTCCTAGGTATCTTATTGTTTTTGAGGCTATTGTGAGTGGGAAGGTCTCTTTGAATTCTTTCTCCAGTTGCTTGTTCTTGGTGTAAAGAAAGGCCATTGATTTTTTTAGGTTAATTTTGTATCCTGCCACTTTGCTGAAGCTGTTAATCGTTTCTAGGAGTTTTCTGGTGGAGTTTTTAGCATCCCTTAAGTAAACAATCATATCATCAGCAAATAGGGATAGTTTGACTTCCTCTTTTCCAATTAGTACTCCTTTAATATCCTTTTCTTGCCTTATTGCTCTAGCAAGTGTTTCAAGCACTATATTGAAGAGGAGTGGTGATAGGGGGCAGCCTTGCCGAGTTCCTACCTTTAAAGGGAATGTTTCTGTCATTTCCCCATTTAGGATGATATTGGCTGTGGGTTTCCTGTATATGGCTTTGATTACATTGAGGAATGATCCCTCCAATCCAATTCCTTCTAGGACTTTAAGCATGAAGGGATGCTGGATTTTGTCAAAGGCCTTTTCAGCATCAATTGAGATGATGGTGTGGTTTTTGTCTTTTATTCCATTTATGTATTTGATGATGTTTATTGATTTTCACATGTTGAACCATCCCTGCATTTCTGGTATGAATCCAACTTGGTCATGATGGATGATCTTCTTGACGTGGGTCTGTATGCGATTTGCCAGTATCCTGTTTAGAATTTTGGCATCTGTGTTCATTAGGGAGATGGATCCATAGTTCTCCTTTTTGGTTGTATCTTTGCCTGGGTTTGGAATAGAGTGATGCTGGCTTCACAGAAGGAATTTGGGAGAATTCCCTCTGTTTGTATCCTTCTATACAATTTGAGTAATAATGGTTGTAAGTCTTTTTGAAATGTTTTATAGAATTCTGTGGCAAAACCGTCGGGGCATGGGCTTTTTTTAGTTGGGAGGTTTCTTATTACATCTTCAATTTCTTCATATATTATGGGTCTGTTTAAGCTGTCGATCTCTTCTTGGTTGAGCTTTGGTGATTCCCAGGATTTCAGATATCCATCCATTTCTTCTAGGTTTTCAAACTTTGTAGAGTATAGGTTTTTGAAGTATTCTCGTATGACTGTCTGGATCTTTTCATTGTCTGTTGTGATATTTCCCTTTTCATCATGGATTCTATTGATTTGGAGTTGTTCCTTCTTTCTTTTGGTTAACTGGGCTAGAGGACTGTCTATCTAGTTTATTCTTTCAAAGAACCAACTTTTGGATTCATTGATTTTTTATATTGTTTTCTTTGTTTCTAGTTCATTGATTTCTGCTATGATTTTTGTTATTTCTTCTTGTCTGTTGCGTTTATGGTTCATCTGTTGTTGCCTCTCAAATGGTTTTAGCTGCATTGTTAGATCGTTCACTTGTGGTTTCTGTTTTTCTAATGTAGGCACCCAAGGCTATAAACTTACCTCTTAGGACTGCTTTTAAAGTATCCCATAGGTTTTGTTGTGTTGTATTATCATTGTCATTCAGTTCTAGAAATGCTTTTATTTCTTTCTTTGTCTCTTTCTTGACCCTTTCATTATTCAAGAGTGTGTTGTTTAGTCTCCATGTGTTCTTGTAGATAGTAGGGCTTATCCTGGTGTTTATATTGAGCTTTATTCCACTGTGATCTGATAGAATGCATGAAATTATTTCAATCTTTTTGTATTTGTGGAGGTTTCTTCTGTGTCCCAATATGTGGTCGATTTTGGAGAATGTTCCGTGGGGTGCTGAGTAGAAAGTGTATTCTCTGGTGTTAGGGTGGAGTATTTGGTAGATGTCTGTGAGGTCCATTTGGTGTATCGTATCATCCAGTTCATATGTCTCTCTGTTTACTCTTTGTCTTGTTGACCTGTCCAAAGGGTTCAGTAGGGTATTGAAGTCCCCTACTATGAGTGTACTGGGGTTAATCTATAGTGCCTTGTGGTCCTGGAGAATTGTCTTTACAAATTTTGGTGTGCCAGAGTTTGGGGCATATATATTGATAGTTGTGAAATCTTCTTGGTGAATTGTTCCTTTAATATAAATGTAATTCCCTTCTTTGTTTCTTTTGATTTCTTTTACTTTGAAGTCTATTTTGTCTGATATTAAAATAGCAACACCTGCTTTCTTTTTGCTACCATTAGCTTGGAATTTTTTTTCCATCCTTTCACTTTAAGGCTGTGCCTTTCCTTGAAGGTAAGATGTGTTTCTTGTAGACAGCATATAGATGGGTTCTGTTTCCTAATCCAATCTCCCAGTCTATGTCTTTTGATTGGGGAGTTTAGTCCATTAATATTTAAGGTTATGACTGATAGGTTTGTGTTGCTTCCTTTCACCTTATTATCCATTTACCGTTTTGGTTTAGGTTTCTACTTCTGCAATTAGGATTTTATTGATTTCTTTTTCTAGGTGCCAGGGGATGGTTGCTCCTTTCTTCTTTCCTTTGAACTGCTTCAAGTATTCTCTGAAGGGTTGGTTTTCCAGACATGTATTCTTTCATCTTGTTTATGTCATGGAAGATTTTTCTCTCTCCTTCAACTATAATTGACACTTTTTCTGGGTATAGTAACCTGGGTTAGTATCTATAGTTCTTTAACACTGGGAATGCTTTGCTTCACATTCTTCTTGCTTTCATAGTTTGCAATGAGAAGTCAGTTGTAATTCTGATATGTTTCCCCTTATAGGTCACTTGTTGTTTTTCTCTTATGGCTTTAAGAATTTTGTCTTTGTTTTGGGCTTCTAGCATTTTAATTATGATATGGCGCAAACAATTTCTTTTCTGATTTTGTCTGTTTGTGATTCTATGTGCTTCTTGTATTTGTATTGGTTTGTCTTTTTTTAGTTTGGGGAAATTTTCATTTATACTTCTGTTGAAGATCTGATCAATACCATTCTCTTGGGATTCTTCCCTTTCCTCTATCCCTGTGGTGCAGAGGTTTGATCTTTTCATAGTGTCCCACAGTTCCTGGTTGTTCCACTTTTGTGTATTTTTAATTTTTTTTCATAATCTTTACTTGAGGTTTTTAGTTGTTCTGTGTTATCTTCCAGGTCTGATATTCTTTGTTCTGCTTCCTCCATTCTGCTTCTGAGGCTTTTTCCATTCCTTTCCTCTTGATTGGATGAGTGTTTGATTTCCTTTTACATTTCCTCTTCTGATTTCTTTAGTATTTCTACTTCCTTTTGGAGCTTCTCAGTCTCTTCCTGTAGCTCTTTTCTTCACTTGTTGGTTTCCTTTTCTTTTTCAACATGTGTTCTTTTTATTGTTTCCATTTCCTTCCTTTGTGTGTGTTTTTCTCTCTCTCTCTCTCTCTCTCTCTCTCTCTCTCTCTCTCTCTCTCTCTCTCTGTCCTTCTTGAGTTTTTTGTTCTCTTTTCTTAATTCTTTGATTTGCTCTTTATAATATTGTACTTCTTTAAGTATGTTCATAATTGTACTTCTAATATCTGTGTCCTGGGCCATCCCCAGAGGGATCCCTCTATAGGAACCTTCCACAGGTTTGGTAGAGCTTGGTGTGGAATTATCCTGCACCTTTCCTATGTTGTCTCTTCTTCGTTTCCCTGGCATATGGTTTTCTCTTTGCCTATATTCCATTGTGAATTCCAAATGCCACTTCAATGTGTTGAAGGCTTGCTTTGCTTGCCTCCTTCAGATGTCTTCATTGTTTGTTTGATTGATTTGTTTTTCTCCTTTTCTCCTTGCTTATGGAGTATTGACTTGTCTAAGCTTTAGGCTTTCTATTGGAAGTCTAACTCACTCTTCCCTTTTTGTTCTGAAGGTTCTCCAAAGAATCCACTTGTACACTCCTTTGGTAATCCCAATTGGCAGGGGGGGGTTACCTATGCTTCAGGTGGTTTTGGGAGATCTTAGATCTCAAGACTCACAAAACCCAGCTTTTATACCAGCTGGGAGGACAACTCTGCCGCCACAGTCACGCAAGGCAATTGGGCCGAAGACAATGAAAGCCAATCAAACGATCAGCCTGGCTGAAGCACCCAGCTCCTACCTGTGCTCCAGGTGGTCTTGGGAGATCCTAAATCTCAAGACTCACACAAACCCACCTTTTATAGCAGCTGGGTTACTATTTAATTATGGTTAAATCAAAATTTGCTACACGAACCACTACCAGTAACTGTAGTAAGGTTACAGTATATTAAGATTTATTGAAATGTTCTCATCCATAAAAATTATTTAGGTATCCATCACAGTGTGGCACACATCAGTCAAAATAGAAGATGTATCTCTATTGATCTTCTCATTCACAGAACAAGGCATAATAAGCTCCACATTATACTAAGGCTATAATAATGAAATCATGTAAGGTTTCAATGAGGAAAATGATGCAATACACTTCATTATGGTCTCTAAAAGAATGGGTTAATGAGATAATTTTATGACCTTAAGTGAGATATAAACCCCATGAATGCAGAAATGTATTAGTGTTTTCAACATAAGTGTATTGTTATCACAAAAGCTGTATAAGTAAGAATTGCACAAAAATGTGATAGCGATATATTTTATTTTTGAAAGTTTTGTAAATATTTTAATAGCTATAAAATCTTGTTTTCCTACATTTGAATACTATCACTAATAATCCAATAAATATAAAGCATTATTGACTATTATGTAGAGATGTTCAAATATAAAATAAGACATAAATGAAAAGGAAAACATTCATTGTTTGAAAGAGTGTAAGAATATTGGTAGTCACATTTGGATTGTGGTTGTGTTAACACAGACATCCTATGAACTTTTCAATTTGCATTTGAATATATATATATATATATATATATATATATATCCTCTTCAGTCATATGTATTCTGCTATGTTTATAGTGCCATGCATGAGTTTCCTCCCATTACATGGGCTTTAATTTCAATTAGATAGCTGTACATTGCTGCCAAGATAAAAGTGCCTGTAATGCACCAATGTTGTATGCTGCACCACACAATGATGTCTTGAAGATGTTGGAGCACTGACTGATATTCTCCCTCAGCAGCTTGCATAGTGCTGTCCAAACCTATGGGAGCTAGCCACAGGGGAAGTAGATCAATGAAAGAAAATTGAAGTCCCAAACATGAATACATCCAATTTCAGCCACCTGATATTTGACACATGGCAAAGAATACTCACTTGAGGAAAAACAGAATCTTCAACAAATGGTACTGGCAAAACTGCATCTCTACCTGTAGAAGAATGAAGCTAGTCCCTAGCTTTCATCATACACAAAATTCAACTCCAAATGTATCAAAGACCTTAACCTGAAATCTGAAACTCTGAAACTGTTACAAGAAAACATTGGCAGTAACCTACAAGATATAGGTGTAGGAAAGGATTTATTTATTTATTTATTTATTTATTTATTTATTTTTTATGTGTATGAATGTACTGTCTGCATGTAGGTTTGTGCACCCGTGTCGTGCAATGCCGCTGAGGTCAGAAGAGGTTGTCGGATTCCCCTGGAACTAGAGTTCTCCTGGAATTGGAGCCACAGATGGTTTTCAGCCACCATGTGGGTGCTGGGGATCGAACCCGGTTCCTCTGCAAGAGCAGTCCGTGCTCTTAACTGCTAGGCTATCTCTCCAGCCCCAGAAAGGACTTTCGAAATCAAACATCGATTGTTCCAGAACTAAGGTCAAGAACCAAAAGTGTAACCTCATTAAATTAAAAATCTTCATACAACAAAAGAAACAACCAAGGAAATGAAGAGAAAACCTACACAATGGGAAAAATGTTCACCAGCAATTCATGTGAAAAAGGTTTAACATCAGAATATATAAAGAATTCAAAAATAAGAAAAATAATCAAGTAAACAAGTTATCCAATTAAAAGACCAGCTAAAGAGCTGAACAGAATTTTCAATAGAAGAAATGAAGATGACTAAGAAGCATCTTTAAAAGTGCTCAATATACCTGGGAATTATGGAAATGCAAATTAAGATGACTTTAATATTTCACCTTCCTGCAGTCAGAATGGGTAAGTTAAGATCGAGAGAGCAAATGTTAGCAAATGCTGGACAAGAGGTAGGAACAGGGGGATGCTCATTCACTGCTAGTGGGATAGCAAACTCCTGCAACCCTATGGAAAGCAATGTGGAGAACCCTTACAAACTAAAAATAGGTGTGGAAAGATGTCTCAGTGTTAAGGAGCACTGGCTGCTCTTGCAGAAGACCCAGGTTCAATTCCAGTACCCACAGGGCAGCTAACAACCATTTGTAACTCCAATTCCAGGCAAATCAAATGACGTCTTCTCACATTTGTGGACATTGCCTGACATATGTGTACTTGCAAACATGCAGGCAATACATTTACATATATAAAAAGTAAATACAATGTTAAAAAATAATAAGTAAAGTTAAAAAAAATTTAAAAATTTGCTACAATATGATGCACTTATACCACTCCTTGGTATATATCCAAAGGATTCATCCTACTAGAGAGATATTTATCAATCCATATTTGCTGTTGCTCTTTTCACAATATCTAAGAAATAGAAGCAACATGTATGTGCCCCTCAGTTAAGGAATGGATAATGTAATGTAGTACAATTACACAATGGAGTTCTACTCATCACTAAACAAAGATAAAATTATGAAATTTCTCTGTAAAAACTTACATGTGAAAATTTTGCATGTAAGATTAAGTGTGTTAAATTTTGTCAAATGCCTTTTCTGCATCTACTGAGATGACCATGTGATTTTTTTTCTTTGAGTTCATTTATATAGTTTATAACATTTATTGGCATACACATTTTGAACCTTTCCTGCATCTCTGGAATAAAGTGTCTTTTGACTGGGGAATTCAGGCCATTTTGTTTAAAGTTGTTATACAGCAGTGTACACTGATTACTGCCATTTTTATTTCTGTGTTCATTGTTCCTCTAATTTTGTATTTCCATAATTACACCTTCTACCTTCATTTAGTTGCTTTCCATTCCTTCTTGGATATAGTTGTTGTTTTCATCTGTCCTTTTATTGCTTCAAGTGTTCTCTGAAGGGCTGGTTTTCTGGACATGAATTCTTTCAGTCTGTTCATGTCATGGAATGCTTTGCTTTCCCTGTCAACTACAATCAATATTTTTCCTGGGTAACGTTTTCTCTGTTGGCATCTATGATCATTTAGAACTGAGAATACTCTGGTCCAGGCTTTTCTGGCTTTCATAGTTTGCATTGAAATGTCAGCTGTAATTCTGATGGTGTTACCTGTATATGTGACTTGTTTTTCCTTTGCAACTTTCAGTATTCTTTCTTTGTTTTGTATACTTAGTGTTTTTACTATAATAGATCATGAGGAATTCTCTGGACCTGTCTATTTAGTGTTCTATGTGATTCTTGTACTTGTATTGCTTTCTTTAATTTTGGGACATTTTCTTGTATAATCCTGTTGAAGATCTGTTCAATACTATTTACCTGACAATCTTCTCCTTCCTCTATGCCTGTAAGGTATAAAATTGGTCTTTTCATTGTATACCACATTTCCTGCATATTCCCTTGCTCTTTTCTTTTTTAATTTTTCATGTTCTTTGCTTGAGTGATTCAATTCTTCAACTTTATAGTCCAGTCTTGATATTCTGTTTTCCATTTCATTCATTTTATTGGTGAAACTTTCTCCCATCATTTCAAACTGGCTTATTGAGTTTTTCACTTCCTTGTTCATTTTAGCTTGAGTTTTCTTCAGTATTTCTATTTCTTCAGTGACTTCAGTTTATTCCTATCTTTTTTTCAGTTCTTTGAGCTGTGTGTGTGTTCTTAAAATTCATTGAATTCTTTATCATACTTATCATTGTTCTTTTAAATTCTGCATCCTGGGTCTTCTCTATGGGGTTCACATTGCAGAACACTTTTATGGGACTGGTGATATTTGTTGATAGCATATTGTTTTGGTTTTTGTATTATTATTTTTTCATTGTTGTTTTGACATACAAGTTTCTTTTATTGATTGTGATTATGGTATGAAACTAAAGCCTTCCTTTGTTGAATTGGAGTCTGATTCTGTTTATACTATTATTCTTGCTTTTGGATTGCATAGGGAAAACTGGTTGGTGTAGGCTCTAAGTTCTCTCTTTTGATTTTTATATTAGAGGGACTATGTGGCCCTAGTTTGGCTACTGAGAAGATCTCTAGTAGGGTGAAGTGGCCCTCCCTAGTTAGGAGAATTTAAGAATTCTCACATGGATAATGCCAAACTCCAGGGAGAGGAGGGATGAATCTGCTGACCCCTACTAATCAGCAGGGAGGCCTAATCCCCAGAGCAATGACAGGGACAGCAGATGGTCCCAGTGCAGAGGCATAGGCCCTGTGTAATTTTACAGGCTAATCAAATAGAGACTGAGTCAAGTGCAAATCAAGTGCTCTCAGGCAGTATTCACGGGTCTAGGATCCTACTAGTCAGCAACAAAGCTGGACCCTGGGGTACTAGGAGGGACTGGGGATGTTCCCAAAGCAGAAAGATGGGAATGGTGCAATTTGGGAAGCTCACAAGGAGAAATCTCAGTCAAGAGTGATTCAGGTACACTCAAGGAGTCTCCCTATATATATATATACTATTATATATATATATAATATATATATATATATATATATTTAACTTTTTTAAATTTTAATTGAGCACATTTCATACAGCATTTTTAATCAAATTTAGACTCATTTCCCCATCCATGCCCACCCCTCATGCCCCCCCCCACCAGAGCTTATGGATTCTGTCATACACAAGTCCTGTCTTGCATCTTTTTCTCAGTCTTTTATAAACTTTTCAGTGCACAGGTTTGCTGTTTTGGTCAGTTCTTTGAATAAGTTTTTCTGTCTCTTTTTTTTTGTTCCCATTTGATTTCATATTATTCCAAAATATGCATATATGCACTCCATACATAAATCAAAATTACAAAATCTGAAAATAAACTATAGGTTAATTCCAAAGCACATTTAGAGATTCACATTTTAACAGTAAAGTTGTATGCAGGTAAAAAGAAGAAAAACTTTACATTCTCTCTTTTTTTAGAATATGAATATTAATATTCCTATATGATAGAACACACCATAGGATTACATAAGGGTAAATTATGAATTGCTGTAGCATGTATCAATAAAAAGAGAAACTATTATTTTACAAAATATTTTAACTTAAATATCATCTTTTTTTTTACCAAAAAAAGTCATGCTTTCCCCAAGGAAGTGCTTGAAGTTTCCTCCTTGGCAAACCCAAACAACCATCAATCTTGCCCCTGTGCTCCACAGTGGGGTCCTTCCCCACCCATGGTCAACCAAATGAGGTCCAGTAAGCATGTGTCCTGTCTTGATCTTCCTGCACTGGCCTCCATGACATACCCTGGGTAGTCCAACAATGGCAGCCTACACTCTGAAGAGGCTGAAATCCCAGTAGTCGCTCAGTCTACAAACTGGATATCTTAGTAGCCCCCATCTGGCATTGAAGGTTTGAAGGATTCACAAGTCTTATATCTGAATTACAATTACTCAGACCTTATCGATTATTTATTTCTGGTTATAATTTCCTTTTGGATGCTTAAGGCCACACAATTTGCCGAGATTAACCAAGGTTTTTGTTTTCTCAAGGTCAGTTGAAGATCTGTTCCTCAAGGGTCACTTGAGATTTCTCATTGGGGGGTAGCCCCTGGCTCCTTTTGGTTTTTCAACCACCAGTTCCATCCACTAGAGGACACAGTTAGGTCTTGCTAGACCAGGTTTCTCTTTTTGAAGCATGAGCAGACTTTCTTCTTTATAAGGTGGACACTGGCTGAAGTCCCATTAGTGGATCTCCAAGACTCCATGCACAGGAAGACTGGTGACTCACATTTACTGGACATTTCAGGAGAAGCCTCCATGCATATTCCCCTGAGACTTAGTTGACCTCTGAGGTCAAGGAACAAAGTTATCCCTTAGGTTCCTCAGCCAAATTGGTATGGGTATTAAGTATGGTCATTAAGCACCAAGAAAGGCTAAGTTACACCAGCCTGATATATCACACCTATACTAAAATCGTATCTTCTGGAAAACAAACTGTGTGTTATTTCCATATCATATTTCTTGATTCACCTTTTTCCATTTTAACTTCATGTTACCCTATACTATGTGTACATGTCCACCATCATATACCAAAAATCCATAGTCTGAAAATAAATGGTAGGTTAGTTCTAGGACCTGTCTAAGGATTAATAATATAATAGCATGGTTGTATTCAGATGGTGAGGAATATAGCATTAATGTTGCTCAATTTGCCTTAGAACTAGGTACTTGGTGCTAGCATCCAAAGATGAGGGATACCATTCATCTTTTGTTTTCCTGGGACTGCATAACTTCACTTAACATAATATCTTCTACTTCCATCCATTTGCCTGCAAATTTCATGATATCATCTTTCTTTATCATTGCATAGAACTCCATTGTGTAGATGTACCACATTTTCTCTAATCACTTGTCAGTTGAGGGACACTTGGGTTGACTCCACCTCTTCGCTATTGTGAAGAGAGCTGCAATAAACATGTCTGTACATGTATCTTTGTGGTAGGATACTTCTTGTGGGTATATACCCAGAAGAGGTATGGCTGGGTCAGGTGGTAGGCTCATTTTGAGTTTTTAAGGGTTCTCCACACTGCCTTCCATAATGGTTGTACAAGTTCGCATTCCCACTAGCAGTGGATGGGTGTTCCCCTTTCCCCACAACCTCTCCAGCATTTGGTATCATTTGTTTTCCTGATCCTAGCCAGAATTATTGGAGTGAGATGATATCTTAAAGTGGTTTTGATTTGCATTTCCTTAATTATTAGCCATGTTGAACACTTTTTAAGATGTTTCTCTGCCATCTCTATTTCCTCACTTGTGGAGTCTCTGTTCAGCTCTTTACTACATCTTTGGAGAGTCATTTATTTTCTTAATTGTTTGTGTTCTGAGTAGTTTATATATTCTGGAAGTTAGTGCTCTGTCAGATGTACTAGCAGTGAAGATTTCCCCCCACGCTGTGGGTTTTCTCTTCACTTCCCTGATTATCTCTTTTGCTGTACAGAAGCTTTTGAGTTTTATAAGTCCCACTTGTCAATTTTCGACCTTATTTTCTGTGCAGCTGCTGTCTGATTTAGGAAGTCTTTTCCTATGCCTATGTCTTGTAGGTTGCTGCTAACTTTTTCTTCTGTCACCGTCAGGGTTTTGGGTTTCACGTTGAGGTTTTCGATCCATTTGGAGTTGATTTTTGTACAGAGTGAGAGGGAGGGGTTTAATGTTATTCTTCTACATGTGGTGATCCAGTTTTCCCTACACCATTTGCTGAAGATGCTGTCTTTCATCCCTTGAGTCTTTTTGGCCCCCTTGTCAAATATGAGGTGGCTGAAATTGTATGTGCTCAAGTTTGGATCTTCAGTTTTGTTCCATTGGTCTACAGGTCTGTTTTTGTGCCAGTATCAGGCTATTTTTATGACTATAGCCCTGTAGTATAGTTTAAAGTCTGGTATAGAGATACCCCCTGTATTGCTCTTTTCACACAGGGTTGCTTTGGCTATTCGGGGTCTTTTGTTTGTCCATATGAATTTAAGGATTTTTTTTTCCAAGCATGTAAAGAAAGTCTTGGGGATTTTAATTGGGATTGCATTAAATCTATATATTAATTTGGGAAGAATGCACATTTTTACTATATTAATTTTTCCAATCCATGAACATGTGAAGTCTTTCCATCTTCTGGTGTCATTTTCAATCTCCTTCAGGGGTTTATAATTTTTGTTTTAGAGATCTTTGGTGTCATTGGTTAGCTTTGTTCCTAGGTATTTTATTGTTTTTGAAGCTATTGTGATTGGGAAGTTCTCCTTGTATTTCTTCTTTAGTTGCTTGTTGTTGGTAAAAAGAAAGGCTACTGATTTTTCTAGGTTAATTTTGTGTCCCGACACTTTACTGAAACCCCTAATCGTTTCTAGGAATTTTCCAGTTGAGTTTTTAGGATCTCTATCATACCATCTGCAAAGAGGGATACTTTGACTTCCTCTTTTTCAATGAGTACTCCTTTAATTTCCCTTTCTTGCCTTATTGCCCTAACAAGTGTTTCAAGAACTATATTGAGGAGGAGTGGTGATGGGGGCAGCCTTGCCAAGTTCCTATATTTAAGGGGAATCCTAACTTTTCTCCATTTAGGATGATGTTTGCTGTGGTTTTCTTGTATATGGCTTTGATTATGTTGAGGAATGATCCCTCCAATCCAATTCCCTCTAGGACTTTAAGCATGAAGGGGTGTTGGATTTTGTCGAAGGCCTTCTCTGCATCAATTGAGATGATTGTGTGGATTTTGTCTTTCAGTCCATTTATGTGTTTTATGATATTAATTGATTTATGTATGTTGAACCATCCCTGAATCTCTGGTATGAATCCAACTTGATCACGATGGATGATCTTTTGGATGTGGGTCTGTATGTGATTTGCAAGTGTTTTGTTGAGAATTTTTGCATCTATGTTCATTAATGAGATGGGTCTGTAGCTTTATTTTTTGCTTGTATCTTTGCCTGGTTTTGGTATTAGAGTGATGCTGGCTTCATAGAAGGAGTTTGGGAGAATTTCCTCTGTTTGTATCCTTCTGAACAGTTTGAGTACCAGTGATTGTAGGACCACTTTAAAATTTTTTTATAGAATTCTGCCATGAAACCATCTGGACCAGCGGCTTTTTTTTTTTTTTTTTTTTTTTTTTTTTTTTTTTTTTTGTCGGGAGGTTTTTAATTACATCTTCAATTTCCTCAAGATATTATGGATTTTTTAAGCTGTCGATCTCTTCTTGGTTTAGCTTTGGTGATTCCCAGGATTTCAGATATTCATGCATTTCACTTAGGTTTTCAAATTTAGTGGAGTATAGGTTTTTGAAGTATTCCTGTATGATTGCCTGGATCTTTTCGTTGTCTCTTGTGATTTCCCATTTCATCATGAATTCTATTGATTTGGAGTTGCTCTTTCTTTCTTTTGGTTAACTGGGCTAGAGTTCTGTTTATCATGTTTGTTTTCTCAAAGAACCAAATTTTGGATTCATTGATTTGTTTGTATTGTTTTCTTTGTTTCTATTTCATTGATTTCTGCTCTGATTTTTGTCATTTCTTCCTGTTTGTTGCATTTAGGGTTCATTTGTTGTTGTCTTTCGAGTGTTTTTAGCTGCAGAGTTAGCTCATTTATTTGTGGCCTTTCTGTTTTTTTAGTGTAGGCACCCAGGGCTATAAACTTTCCTCCTAGGGCTGATTTTAAGGTGTCCCATAGGTTTTGTTATGTTGTACTGTAATTGTTGTTTACTTCCAGGAATGCTTTTATTTATTTATTTATTTATTTATTTCTTCCCTGACACATTCAGTGTTCAGGAGTGTGTTGTTTAGTCTCCATGTGTTTGTGTAGGTAGTAGGGCTTATCCTGGTGTTGATATTGAGCATTATTGCATTGTGGTCTGATAGAATGCATGAAATTATTTCCTTTTTTTTGTATTTGTTGAGTTTTTTTCTGTGTCCCAGTATGTGGTCAGTTTGGGAGAATGTTCCATAGGGGTGCTGAGTAGAAAGCGTATTCTCTGGTGCTTGGGTGGAATATTCAGTAGATGTCTGTGAGGTCCATTTGCTATATTGTATTGTTCAGCTCAGATGTCTCTCTGTTAATTCTTTGTCCAGTTGATCTGTCCAAGGGGCTCAGTGGGGTATTGAAGTGCCCTATTATGAGTGTGCTTGAGTTAATCTGTGCCTTGAGGTCCTGTAGAGTTGTGTTTATAATGATTGGTACACTGGAGTTTGGTGCATATACATTCATGATTATGAAATCTTCATGATTAGTTTTCCCTTTAATGTGGATGTAATGGCCCTCTTTGTCTCTTCTGATTGCTTCTACTTTGAAGTCTATTTTGTCTGATATTAAAATAACAACTCCTGCTTTCTTTTTGGTATCATTTGCATGAATATTTTTTCCATCCTTTCACTTTCAGTTGGTGCCTATCCTTGAGGGTGAGATTGGTTTCTTCTACACAGCATATAGATGGATTCTGTTTCCAAATCCATCTTCCCAGTCTATGCCTTTTGATTGTGGAGTTTAGTCCATTAATATTTAAGGTTATAGTTGAGACATGTGTGATGCTTCCTTTCCCCTTATCATCCATTTACATTTTTGGTCTAGGTTTCTACTTTTGCAGTTATGCTTTTAATAATTTCCCTTTCAAGGTGCCTGGGGATATCTACTCCACTCCTCTGCCCTTTGAATTGCTTCAAGTATTCTTGGAAGGTTTGGTTTTCTGGACATGTATTCTTTCATCTTGTTTATGTCATGGAAGATTTTTCTCTTTCCTTCAACTAGAATCAACATTTTTGCTGGGTATAGTAACCTGGGTTGGCATGTGTAGTAATTTAACACTGGGAATGCTTTGGTCCTTGTTCTTCTTGCTTTCATAGTTTGCACTGAGAAGGCAGCTGTAATTCTGTTTTACCTTATATGTAACTTGTTTTTCTCTTGTGACTTTTAGAATTTTGTCTTTGTGTTGGGTGTCTAGCGTTTTAACTATGATATGGCACAGGGAGTTTCTTTTCTAGTCTTGTCTATTTGGTGTTCTATTGGCTTCTTGTATTTGTGTGGATTTGTCTTTTTGTAGTTTGGGAAAATTTTCATCTATTATTCTGTTGAAGATCTGAGCAATCTCATTCTCTTGGGATTCTTCTCCTTCCTCTATCCCTATGATGCAGAGGTTTGATCTTTTCATAGTGTCCCAGATTTCCTGCTTGTTCCATTCTTGTGTATTTTTAAATTTTCATAGTCTTTACTTGAGCTTTTTAGTTGTTCTGTGTTATCTTCCAGGTCTAATATTCCTTCTTCTGCTTCCTCCATTCTACTTCTGAGGCTTTTTCCTATTCTTTCCTCTTGATTGGATGAGTGTTTGACTTCCTTTTTTATTTCGTCTTATGTTTTCTTTACCATTTCTACTTCCTTTTGGAGGTTCTCAATCTTTTCTTGTAGCTCCTTGCTTCACTGGTTGATTCCCTTTTTCATTTCAGCATGGGATCTTTTCAGTGTTTCCACTTCCTTCCGAATTTTGTCATTTTTTTTCCTCTAGTTCTTTCTGGAGTTTGTCATTTTCTCCTTTTAGTTCTTTCCAAAGATTATCATTCTTTCCCTCTAGGTCTTTTCTGAATTTTTCATTCTTTCCCCATAGTTCCATGATTTCTTTGAATATATCTGTGATTGTTCTATGATCTGTGTCCTGTGCTACCTCCAGGGAGTTATCATTGTGGGAATCCTCCATAGGTTCAGTAGGCTTTAGTGTGGAATTATTATGTGCTTTTCCCATATTGTTCTTTCTTTGTGCTCTTGGCATGTGGAATTCCTTTTGCCTGTATTCCAGTGTGAATCACAAATGCCTCTTCACCATGTTGAAGGATCACTTTCTCTGATTCCTTCTCTTTATTTATGGGGTGTTGGCTTGTCTGGATTTCTGGCTTTCAATTTTGGTTTTATGTTGGGAGGTATAGTTCACTCTTCCCTTTCTATTCTGCAAGAACTCGGTAGGTAGCAGCCGTTATGATGTCCTCTGAGCCCTGTGCTCCCTCTGCTGCCGCCAGCCAGATCCTCTAGGTTGGTTTTAGGGTTTACTGAACAGTCCCTCTGGAATTCCAGTTGGCTGGGATTGGGGGGATGGGCTTCCTGCTTAGCCTATACTCAGGTACCCTGCAGGTCGGCTGGTCTGGGCCAGGCAGCCCCTGTGTGCCTGGCAGGCCTAACCTCTCTTTCCCACAATCCCCTACCAGATGAGGCATGGTCGCTGAAGCTCAGCTGGTCTGGGCCAGGCCCCCATATATTTTTTAATATTATTAAACAATTTAATTGATAACATATGAATTGTAACTCATGAATGAAGTTCCTCATCCAACAGAGTGCCAAGATCAAAAAATGTCACAAATGGTCAAAGTATAAAGAGTAAGAGTCTGCAGAAAACAGATTCTGTGACAGGACTCATATATTAAATTCCACTCACCCAGGGTTCAGGAACCATCATGGAAAAGGGGGTGGAAAGATTGTAAGAGCCAGGAAGGAGGTACATGATCATATGAAAATGGTTTTTACAAGCTTCTAGAACCCTGTTCATATGAACCTACAGCAATGGTGTCAGCATGCACAAGACCCACATAAACCCAAACAGATAAAAACCCAGTATAGAACTGGGGGAATGGGCAGCAGACCCTAATCTTAGCTGAAGAAGTATTGGCAAATAAATACTGCTGGCTGAGGAATTGTTGAACCAATTTAAGTGAGTGATTCTAGATAGGCTAACTAGACCTCAGTAGATGAACTTGCACTGAGGAATGTCTGGGGACACTAACTTGACACAATAGACCTTAACACAAATGACAGAATGTATGAATTCCAGTGGGGGCTCTGTGGGATGGTGCCGGTGGGGAAGGTGGTATAAACATGATTAAGATTGACTGAGAGGTTCTGTATGTAATACACAAACACTCAATAAAAACGAAAAATATAATCACAATAGAAATGAAGTGATTTTAGTTTTTTTCATTTTATTGATGGTAAATGATGTTGTGTATTTTTTCATGTGGTTAAAGGACATTTGTTTATAATCCACTTATGTGGTAGATCCTGTGTTCATTTTTCTTAAGCTCTAAAACAAAAACAAACATAAAGAAAAAACACAGTAGGAAAAGCAGGATGACACAGAGACTAACTGTCATGGGATGACGAGCCACAACTTTGTACACCTTTAAATTTATCCTGTCATTTTTTCAGTTTTGAGTTCAAGCAAGAAATTTTAATTTGATAAGGATGAAGAGATGTGTCAGTGGATAAGAGCACTGGCTGGTCTTGCAGAAGACCCAGGCTCAATTATTAGCACCCACGTGGTGGTTAACAGCCATCTGTAACACCAGTCCCAGGGTATCTTACACCCTCTTTTTGACCTCATCAGGCATTGCATGACATAGGCGTATCTACCTTCATGCACGTAATATACTCATATACATAAAATAATAAAATATTTTTCAAAAAATTTTTAATTTGCAAAGTCTGACTTATCCTTTTCTGTTGTTGACATTTTGGTGACAGAGAGGTTTTGATTAGGAAGGTCAGAATTTCTATATCCACTTTTATTCTAAGAAGTTTTAGAGTTTTATTGAGTTGTTGTACATGGTCTGAAGTGAAAGAGTTCTTTTCCTTGTAGCTATGATCTTGTTCATGCATAATTTTTGAAAAGACTATCATATCCTCTCAAATAACACCTTATCAAAAAGTAATTACTTACAAATACTAGAATATTTTTTGTTTGGATTCTCAATTCTAATCCTTTTTACCACACACTCAAATTTATACCAATACCATATAGCTTTGATGCTGTAAAGTTTGAAATGGCAAGTGAATAAGCACCAGCTTCTTTTTCCTTTGTAAAGTTGGTTTCATTGTTCTGGCTCCCCAAATTCCAGATGACTTATGAAGCAGATTCTAGAAGGAAACAAACTAGGTTTATGATGAAGATATCATGGAAACTATAGATCAAGTTTCTGATATTGCCATGTTAACTTTTAATTCATTTGTGTTAATCATCTTTCTCTTTGTTTTATTTAAATTCTTTCAATTATATGTGCTTAAATTTAGTTGTCTTGAATTTCTTTTAAGTATACTTCCAATTTATTCTTTTCCTCAATGTATATTTTGTTGAATTTTTGTGCATTTCATACAATAAATCTCAGCCATATTTAGACTCCTCCCCTTCCCACAACCCCCAATAGTGCTCCCACCAAATTTCATGCATTCTGTCATAAATGTCAAGTCAAGTTTGTGTACCTAGATGTCCCTTGATATGAGTTCACCCATTGACATCTAATCAATCTATATAGAGTCATTCCTTTAAAGATCGACTCTCCCTCACCCAGCAGTAATTGCTGCCAATAGTTCCTCTACTAATGTTGAGGTTTCTTGCCAATTTTCCCAGTGCTATGCTGTTTTGTGTCTGATTAGGTCCGTATGAGTCTTGCACGTGCTGCTACCATTGCTGTGAGTTCATATGAGCAAGTTCCTAGTGGCCTGGAAGACTGTTTCCTTGTTATCATACATCAACCATGGCTCTTACAATATTTTGGTTCCTTTTTCCACAATAGTCCCTGAGCCATGGGTGAGTGAGGCTTAATATAGGAGTCCTGTCCAGGGATACATACTCTGCAGTCTCTTATTCTCCACACTTTGGCCACTAGTGTCCTTCTCTCTACCCCATTCTATGTTCCATGAGCCTTAGGTGTAGAGGTTTCATTGTATATGTGTGACAGGTCTGGGAATCTCTCAGACACTTATTCTCTGTGTATGCCCAGGTGTCTAACTCTGTAATCATCTCCATCTGTTGCAGAAAAGAATATTCTTTGATGAGTGGTGAATGGTACTCTTGTCTATAAGGATCCATATTTAGCATAGAGAAGTCATTACATTTGTCTAGGTATATGACAGAGATAGAGTTTACTGTAGGATCTATGACCTCTCCAGTCATGTGTACTTAGCTATGTTTACAATGCCATAAATAAATTCCTTCCCTGGCTGGAAAGATGGCCTAGTGGTTAAGAGTGCCGACTGCTCTTGCAGAGGACCTGGGTTCGATCCCCAGCACCCATATGGTGGCTGAGAACCGTCTTTAACTCCAGTTCCAGGGGAATCTGACACCCTCTTCTGACCTCCGGGGCATTGAGCGACATGGGTGTACAAACCTACATGCAGACAGTACATTCATACACATAAAAAACAAATAAAAAGAAATAAATTCCTTCCCATTAAAAGGGCTTGAAGTCCAATTAGATAGCTGTTGAAAATCCCCAAGATAACTATCTCATTACTCTACTGCTATAGTTTTTTGTGCCAATAATTTTTGTGATTATTTGGCTTTAAAACTGGAGTTGGACCATTGAATGATTTTCTCCCTTAGCAGCTTGAATAGTATCCTCTATAACTATGAGAGCTAGTCTTAGAAAGAATGCTGTCAGGTCAGTTCCTGCTCCATTGCTCTATGTCCTGTGTCTGATTTATCTCCTCTCCTCAGCAATATGCTCTTCCCTTTATGATCTTGGAGAAAATCAACAGCTGTGTCAATGGCCTGTGTTATTTGGGGTCTGTAGGACTACCCTAACAACTCAAAGGGAGTTTTCTACTGTCTGGCAAAATGGGGAAAATGAGGTTCTTTACCTGAGGAGGGAGGAGGGAGGTTAGACAAGGAGATAGAGAGAAGAGAGTAAAGGTTTAGAAGGTGTGAAAAACAAGAGGGAAATGTATTAACTCAAAATTCTGATAAATAGCCATACAATATATAAATATGAATGCATATGCATATTTGAAGGCTGTGTAGTAAGTTTATTCTTATTTAATAATTTACTCAGTAATTATTTATTTTAATAATTTACTCAGTAATTATCTATTTTATCTATGTTACGTTCTTTTACCAGTACATACTGATTCATAGATTATAAACTTTCTTTTTTTTTTATTTTATTTATTTCGGTATGTGTATCAATGTACTGTCTGCATGCAGGTTTGTGCACCCGTGTCGTGAAATGCCGCGGAGGTCAGAAGAGGGTCTCAGATTCGCCTGGAACTAGAGTTCTCCTGGAATTGGAGTTTCAGACGGCTCTCGGCCACCATGTGGGTGCTGGGGATCGAACCCGGGTCCTCTGTAAGAGCGGTCGACGCTCTTAACCGCTAGGCCATCTCTCCAGCCCTTTTTTTTTTTTTTTTTATTTTAAGATTATAAACTTTCATAGAAAGTGATATAGATGTCCTCTTTTTCATTCTGAACACTATATTTTTCTATTTCCTTCATTTTTCCTAATTTTATGCTATTATTCCTCTAAGTATTATCTATATATGGCACATACCGAAAAGTATATTCATATAATTAATTTACATGTTATTCATAATACAGTAATTTTGCAAAAACAAAAATACTTTAAAGAGAGTAAAGCAATACCAGAATGCATTTAGAGGAGAATTTGATACAGTTCCTTATTATTTCTGTTTATTTCATTTGGTATTGTGGATCTTTATTTATATGGATAACAGAAAATTACACCCAACATTTTAAAATAATCATACATATACTATTTGCAGTATAATTTAGGAATCTCAAAATATATTTTTATTGGTCTCTCTCAATCTTTAAACTGTTGTTAAAGTACATTTTACTTCATATATTTCTTTGGGAAGAGCACATGATTATGAAAATCTTTTATCTTCCTTCAAATTCTTGAATAAATGATATAATTTCTCAAATATAATTTAGCATAATTTTGAGCTTAACTGCCTTGTATTGCCATTTTGTTTTATGCAATTGCCTAGGATATATCCAAACTCAAATGCTTCAACCTCCCAACACTGACCTTACAAATGTGTAACCCCACTCTGCTTAATGTTATTTTCCACTATTAATTATTTTTTTAAAACTTAACATATTTTTATGCGATGAATGTATTGCCTGTATGAATGTAAATGCACCCATGTTGTGCAACTCCCATGGAGGTCAGAAGTAGCAGTCAGATCCCCTGGAATTGTAGTTAAGGATGAGTATTAGCCATCATGTGGCTGTCTGGATCCAAATCTGGGTCCTCTGCAAGAGCAGTCAATACTTTTAACCACTAAGACATCTATCCGGCCCTCATTATTAATTACTTTTGTGATAAAATAAAAATATTTTTATTTCTTATATTAAGAAGTACTTATTTGGCTTTGATGGCCATCTTCTCTGCAAGAGAGTTTTATGTCTTTGTTAGAGGTTCCCAATAAAATGTCCCTATCTGTAACATTTACTTTTCCCTAGCCCCTGAACTCTATAGTATTTATCAATGTTCATTATTCTGATTATTTATTCTGAAAATCAGAGATGAAATTTTCCATTGGGAGGAAGAAGACCCCAAGGATTAGAGCAACACAGAATTAAAATACCATCTTTACCATTTGACCCAGTCATACTACTGGGTTTATAGACAAATGATTCATCCTATAGCAGAGATATGTGCACAACCATGTTTATTGCAGCTCTTTTCACAATAGTGAAGAGATGGAAACAATCCAAGTGTCCCTAAACTGATGAGTGGATACAGAAAATGTGGTACATTTACACAGTGGAGTTCTATGCAGCAGTAAAGAAAGATGGCATCGGGGCTGGAGAGATGGCCTAGCGGTTGAGAGCGCCGACCGCTCTTGCAGAGGACCTGGGTTCGGTCCCCAGCACCCACATGGCGGCCGAGAACCGTCTGAAACTCCAATTCCAGGAGAACTCCAGTTCCAGGGGAATCCGATACTCTCTTCTGACCTCCGCGGCGTTGCACGACACGGGTGCACAGACTTGCATGCAGACAGTACATTCATACACATACATAAATGAATAAAATTAATAAAAAAAATTTAAAAAAAAAAGATGGCATCGTGAAATTTGCAGGTAAATGGACAGAACTAGGAGCTCTTATGCTAAGTCAAGTAACACTATCTCAGAAAAACTAATACTGTATGGTGTCCTTCATTTGTCGATACTAGCACCAAATCCTTATGCATAAGTCAAGGTGAGTAATTTGTTAGGATAATGGTACCACATTGACTGATATTACTATAGATCTAGCTTGAAGTTTATGTCTCTATTTTCCTCAGTTCTAAGCTTTATGAGAAAAAATAGTAAAAGTAAAACAAAACATATATCAACTTGCTATGTAATTTAGGAATGTAAAATATTTTTTTACCTCCATGCAACTTTACTGTTAAAATGTGAATCCCTAAATGTGTTTTGGAATTAACCTATAGTTTTTTCAGACCTTATAATTTTGATATGTGTGTGGAGTGTCTATTTGCATATTTTGGAGCAATGTATAATTAAAGGGAACAAAAAAAGACTTCTTCAAATAACTGACCAAAACAGTAAACTTCTGCACTGAAAAAGTTATAAAAGACTAACAAAAAGATGCAAGACAAGACTTAACATGTATGGCAGAATACATGATTTCTGGCATGGGGAGGCATAGATGGTGGAATGGGTCTAAATTTGATCTAGAAATGTTGTATTAAATGCGTAAAAGTTCAATAAAAATTAAGAAAAAAATTCCACCTTTGACCAGGGGTACTATGCACAGCTTTAATACCAGCAGTCTGGAGACAGAGGCAGGTGGATCTCAGTTAGAGGCCAGCCTGGTCTGTATATCAATTTCTAGGCCAGTCACCAGTCAAGAAGCAAATGATTTAAAATGCAGAAGACTTACTTTAAACACTGACAGTTTCATTGACTTCATTGACATTTACAGAACACACAAAAGACAGCAGATTTAAATATATACACAGTCATGTGAGGATAGACAATACTAATTTGATACATGATAAGGAATGACAATAAGAAAACAGTCTGCTTTCCACAATTAAACCATTTTGGTGTTTTACAGCAAATATTTAAAAATATTTTATTTTATTTTTTTATTTTTTGTGATTGAGTGTATTGCCTGCATGTATGCAAGGGCACCCATGTCATACAATACCCACAGAGGTCATAAAAAGGTATTGGATTCTCCTATAACTGGAGTTACAGATGTTTATTCCATATAGTTGCTGGGAATCAAATCCTTGTCTTCTGCAAGATCAGCCAGTGAAGAGCAGAAAAGTGCATGTATACAGTATAAATACTGAAGTTCATATTACACAATAATCTCAGATCTGAGCTATGATGCTGACATCATCTTAGACTGGCACGAACAGTGTGGTGCATATTGTGAGTTCCTACTCAAGGCTCCAGTGAAATCACAAGGTGCACCACGGTTGAGCTTTACCAGAAAATCTTTACATTCTTTACATACTTGATTTTAATTAGTTTTTGGTCATTACATATTCACTAATGTGAGAGTTTCTTATGTTTGTCAATTTTTTGGACAACCTCCACATTCATTTTCATGACCCATAGTTTAAGAATCTATGATCTAGACCAATTATAGCATCTATACAAAGTTACAGACTATCATATTTGTGCACATAATAATAGATAAGTTACCAAGATCTCTAAGTATTAATTTATTACTTAATTTCTGTTAAACTCATGGAAATGCAACTATTTTTCCCTCAAATAAGATAAAATCTTAATAAAAATATCTTTTATAGAAAAGATAAAGCTCGGGCTGGAGAGATGGCCTAGTGGTTAAGAGCGCCGACCGCTCTTACAGAGGACCCGGGTTCGATTCCCAGCACCCACATGGCGGCCGAGAGCCGTCTGAAACTCCAATTCCAGGAGAACTCCAGCTCCAGGGGAATCTGACACCGTCTTCTGAACCTCCGCGGCATTGCACGACACGGGTGCACAGACCTGCATGCAGACGGAGACATTGTACCCAGAACTAGAAATAAAAAAAAAAAAGAATTTAAAAAAAAAAAAAAAAAAAAAAAAAAAAAAAAAAAAAGAAAAGATAAAGCTCACTCAAAATACTGTTATTTTACTAGTTTTCTACTTTACTTTTACAATATGTTTGGTCTTGCTCAGATTCTGCCTTAGAATTCTTATTATCTGACATCATAAGAAACTGCCTGATTTGGGGACTCTAAACCTCATATTATTAAGTAGTTTTCTATGAATTTATAATTTAGAGAAATTCTTTGAGCTTCAAAGCGGAATAAAGAAAGTTTTGCTTGTGATTGTTTTCTGAAATCCTTCTTGCTAAATCTTCCAAATCATGAAAATAATGGTCTGACAATATCAAATTTTTAACACATTATATTCTAGGAGATACAGACTTGTATTAAAACAACTTGACATTTTAAAACTTTATTAAATTTACTATCAGTCAGAACACCCTTTAGAACAGAACATTCTCATCAGTCTATGGCAAACTATTTTTGTTTGGCATTTATGACTCAATGACTTTGGAAGGACATTGGCCACAGAAGTCGATTGCTCCCTTCATATCTGTATCCTGAATTACAGTGGCTTGAAAGAATGAACTCCAAAAGAATGAATTCTTTGATATTTTTAAAACTAAATGCTCTTCATTATTAAACATATTTCTGAAACAATAACTTCCTTTGAGATTACTTTTTGCTCTAGAAAGATAGCAGATACTAATGTACTTAATTAAAGTTAAATTAGTGACATCATGGGGACTCTTTTAGTATCCATTAAGCCTTAGGTAATATTCAAGTGTCCTTACTAAAATAATTAGTGACTTGGTTCCATATGCTCTATCTGTAATTAGTGTAGTTTTATGATGATTTCCATGGAAAGAACTTAGACTGATGGAAACGAGGATTCGAAGGATAGGAGCCAAATTACATAAAGAATATGTGATTCAGAACATTTTTTTTTTTCTCCATCTCAGATCTTTTGAACAAGTTACTGGAATTTCTGAATGGAATAACCTTTCAATTTCAATTTTCCTTAAGGGCAGTCCAAAGTTTTTATGGTGGCATTTTGTCAAAAATGAAATACAATATAATATAAATCAAGATTTGTGGAGGAATAAAGATGACGTCAGAACTGAAAAAAGCAATACTAAGATAGACGTATTTCCTTTCCTGTGCTGTGTCCATTCCTGCTTTTCACTGGCCTTCTAGGATCGCTTACTATCTGAGGGATACTTAATGTAGCATCTCTTCAAATGTTCCCCTTTGGTTCCCTTGACCTGGCTGACTCTGAACTCTGCACTGACTCCAGGAGCCCTGAGAATCTGCTTTGCTTCCTTTCTGTCAGTTTACATGCAGTTCCAGTTTACCTTCAATTGTGACAAAACACTCAGAAATACCATCTTGGGGAGGTAATGGTTTCTTTGGCTTAAATTTCCTAGATTGTAGTTCATCACTAAGGAAGCCCAAGGTAGGAACTCAGGATAGGAATCTGGAGGCAGGAGGTGAAGCACAGGTCATGGAGGAGTGCTCCTTACTGAGTTGGTACCCGCCAGCTCACGCTCAACCTGCTTTATTTTTTTTTTTTAATTTTATTTATTTTTGTGTGTGTATGAATGTACTGTCTGCATGTAGGTTTTTGCACCCGTGTTGTGCAATGCTACGGAGGTCAGAAGAAGGTCTAGGATTCCCCTGGTACTGGAGTTCTCCTGGAAATTGGAGTTACAGACGGTTCTTAGCCGCCATGTGGGTGCTGGGGATCAAACCCTGGTCCTCTGCAAGAGTAGTCGGTGCTCTTAACCGCTAGGCTATCTCTCCAGCCCCAACCTGCTTTCTTATACAATATAAAACATACTTCCCATGAGTTACACTGCCCAGAGTGGGCTGAACCATCTCATTTCACGCAAGAAACATGAAAATATTCCACAGATATAGCCACAAACTAATGCAATGGAAGTGATTCCCCAATTAAGGTTCCCTCAACTCAGGTGTGCCAAGGTGACAACTAAAGCTATCTAGCACACATCTTTGACCCTCTTCTTATCAGTGCTTATGAAAGGAAATAATTTTGATTGCTTATGAAGAAAATCATCCCAGTGTCCCATCTACGCATTTTGAATAAGATTTTTTAACATGTTCTTTTTTAAATTGTTATTTATTTTTTCTTTTTTTATGTGTATGAGTGTAGTCTGCATGTAGGCTGGTGCCCCCGTGTCATTCAGTGCCGTGGAGGTCAGAAGAGGGTGTTGGGTTCTCCTAGAACTGGAGTTAAAGACGGTTCTTAGCTGCCATGTGGGTGCTGGGAATAGAACCCAGGTCCTCTGTAAGTGCAATTGGTGCTCTTAACCACTGAGCCATCTCTCCAGCCCCAACATGTTCTTTTTTAAACATGTTCTTTTTTAACTGTTTGGAAGTCTAGGAAAACTCAATATTCCTTCTGAGACTATTGTTGATTCTGAATAAAGTATTTTGGATTATAAAAGAAACAATTTAAAAATATTTAATTGAATTTTTGTGCTTTCATACAGAACATCTCAATCAATCTTATCACCTTTAAAAGCCCTTCTCCATTGGTACCCTCCCAGAGAAGACACACACACACACACACACACACACACACACACACACACACACACGAATTCACACCCTCTATCATTTGAATTAGATTTATTGTGCCAAATTAGTGTCCTCACACATAACTCAATGAAAGTTCATCCACTGAGGTTTAGTCAGCCAATCCACAGTCCCTTGCTTTAAGAAGACTTGTTCTTCCTCAGGCAACAGTAATCAGCTGCGGATATTTCTTCAGCTAAAATTGGAGTCTGATGCTCATTTCCGGAGTTACATCTTGTGTTTTTATCTGCTTGAGTTTGGTTGGGTCTTGGGCATGATGGCGCCATTGCTGTATAGGTGCAAGGTACCAAGAACCTGTAGTGCACCATTTCCATATGGTCATGCACCTCCTCACCGGCACAGGCAGGTCCTGAAGGCTGTCTCTCAGATGAAAATAAATGTCAACATATTTAAAATCTTTCTGCCCCCACTTCTGCAATGGTTCCTGAGCCCTGGGTGGGTGGAGTTTAATATATGAGTCCTGTCTAAGGACCCATACTCTGCATACTCACCCATACTCTGCATACTCTTATTTTCCATGCTTTGGCTAATTGTGACCTTTTTTCTTTTATTCCTGGCACTCTGTTGCATGAGGGTGTTTCATTGATGAGAATTAAGAGATGCATTAGTGTTCTCTTTGACCCTTGTTTTATGTTCCATTAGCCTTAGGTTTGTAGTATGCATTGTAGATTTGCCACTTAGGCTTGGGGAATTCGTAGGCAATCTCTGTGTATGAGATGTGAAACTCTATAATAATCTCTGCCTGGTACAAAAGAAGGTACTTTGATGAGTGGTGACTAGGATACTTCTCTGTAAATATGAGTCCATACTTTGCACATAGTAAGAAATTACATTTGTCTAGGGATGTGGCAGCTTTGGGATTTTTCTCTAAGTTCTATGACTTCTCCAGCCATGCATTTGGCTATGTGTACAATATCATATATGAGTTTCATCCATCAAGTGGGTTGGATGAAGGAGCTGTTGATTACCTCCAAGACAAAAGTGACACTAATATCATTTGCTGTGCTGCTGTTATTAGGCCTTAAAGCTGGGGATGGAGTATCTATTCATTTTTCTTCCTTAGCAGCTTGCATAGTGCTCTCCAAAACAATGCGAGCTAATCTTCAGGGGAGGTGGATTCCAGGTTGATTCCAGTCCCATTGCTCTGAATCCTGTGTCTGAAGTATTTATTTCCTGTCTGGCACTGTTTCTTGCTATGTAGCCTCAACTATATGCATGGTCTCATGTGGAGATAGTGTATACGCATTTTTTTCAGTAGCTGTTTGGACTAATATGATTTTATCTTTTTTATACTACATAATCATTATTTATTCTCTGTCTCTCTACATCTCTCTGTCTCTCTGTCTCTCTGTTTCTCTCTCTCTCTCTCTCTCTCTCTCTCTCTCTCTCTCTGACTAATCCTCCCTCCACACACTTCCAATTTAAAGTATCCCCATTATCTCCATTTCTTCCATGATAATAAATGTCTCCTATGGTCTTTCTTTTGAGAGCCTCCTTCCTCTTTACCCCAATAGTTCCTTCTAAAACCCTCCTTCTCTCCATCCTATTTAAATACTCCCATCTTACCCATTTCCCCATTAATAACACTTGTCTCCTACTGTTCTCTCTCAGGTTACTTCTTTCTCTTTACCTCCCTGGTTCCTTTCCATTTTCTTGTCCCTTTCAGTTACATCAGGATATACACTGACAAATAAGTATTTGGTGCTAAGATCCATAAATGAGGGAGAACATATGACATTTGTTTTTTCTGAGTCTATGTGACCTGCATATTTCATGATTTCTTATTTTCTTGAGTTCTGAGTAGAAATCCCTTGTATAAATGTACCACATTTTCATTATCCACTCATCAGCTGAGAGACACATAGGTTGCTTCTATTTCTTAGCTATTGTGGATAGAGCAGTAATAAATGTGGATGTGCAAATATCTCTGAAGTAAGATGAGTCCCTTGGGTATATGGCAAGGAATGATATAATTGGGTCATATGGTGGGTTCATTTGTAGTTTTTTAAGAGTTCTCCATACTGCTTTCCATTAGGGACTGCATGAGTTTGCAATCCCACCAGCTGTGAATAAGCACTTCTTTTCCCCACATCCTCTTCAGGCCTCTGTGAAGAGATGAAGTCAAGAGCAAAGAACAATGTATATTTTCTGAGTGAAGTGAAAAGGAATCAATTATGAATGAGTTTACTCCAGACCTTAAAACTGTCTTCAGAATATCCAACTGGGGTGAGGACAAATGCTCTTTGAGAACGAGAACATCTGTTGTTTCATATCATCTGCCAGGAAGGAAAACGAGGAAATGATCATTCTTATTGGAATGGGTATGGAGTGAAATCCTAGGAAGTCTCTTTCAGATAAGAAATGACATATGGCACACAATTGCTTAGCCCCTAACACTATTGAGTTTCTTTTCTAAAGGATACAGTGAATATAGTGCCTACAGACAGATGTAAAAACACCTGAAAATTTATATTTGCATAGATTACATAATAAAATAACATAAGTAAGATCTAGATATCCATCAGTCTCTATCTGCTTCCTTGCAATCAGCCTACCATAGTTGTCTTGCTCTCTTCTCTCTTTAATGATTGTCAGGCCTACAGGTAACCCATATGAATAGAGGTATATATGGTCAACTTAACTGTGACCTCTATTATAGCAACTCAAGGACCCACAGTATCTTAGAAATATGATACATTTTTTCCTACCAATTTTCTTCTTTTATCTTTCTCCCTAATGGGGGAAATCTCTAAAAAGAGTTGTTAGGGGTTGGACAGATGGCAGAGCAGTTAAGAGCACTTACTGCTCTTGCAGAAGACCCAGATTCTATTCCCAGCACTCACATGATGGCTAACAATCATCCATATCTGACCTCTGGGGGTATTGCATGACACAAGTATACTTAAACACATGCAGAGAATATACTCATACACCTAAAATTAAAATAATAAAAAATTCCAAGTAGAATTGTTATATAATAAACATCGTTTTGAGCACACTTTATTGAGTATTTTCCTAATCTCTTGAATGGATTATTTGACTTAATCTCAAAAATAATTTATTAAATATGGTGTCTTATTGGGTCATTATTTCTATTTGTTTCATATGCAACATATTTAAAATAAAAATGACTTAGTTTCTTTTTCCATTGCTGTACATAAGTACTTTGACAAAAGAAACTTTAAAAAGAAAAGATTGTTTTGGTTCACAGTTCCAGGTTATAGTTCATCATAAGGGGAAGTCAAGGCAGAAGAGCTTGACTGTGTGGCCATTTCACCTCCACCCAGAAAGCAGAGCAATGATACTTGCTGATATTAAGTTTCCTTTCTCCATTTATCAGTCCAGTATGCCAGTCAGTGAATGGTGCCATTCACAATGGGAGGCTCCCCCCAACTCAATTAATAAAACCAAGATAATCTGGCACATGCAGGTCCTGAAGGCTGTCTCTCAGGTGAAAATAAATGTCATTATCTGCTGGGTGTGGTGGCACACACCTTTAATCCCAACACTCAGAAGTCAGAGGCAGGCGGATCCCTGTGAGTTCAAGGCCAGCCTGGTCTAAAGGGATACCCTGCCTCGAGAACACACACACACACACACACACACACACACACACACACACACACAAACACACACACACAATAAATAAATAAATAAATAAATAAATAAATAAAATAAATGTCAGCAAGTTAACAAATGAGGCTAACCATCATGATGTGCATCTTTTCTTTACAGAGATGTAGGCAGATTTTGACTGAAACTCATATATGTTCACTTCATTCTAGTATGTTCTTACAGTAATAAAATCTGTCCCATTATTTCTTGAGGATAGAGCTTTGGTTAAGCTTCCCATCAGTTGCTTCCTCAACATGGCTTCAAAGCTGAGGAAGACTCCATCTTTCTACAGTAAAGAAAAATACCTCAAGGTTTTTATAATAGAAAGCTATCTTTAGGAAAAAGGGAAAAAAGCAATTTCCAAACAGCAGAAGATAGTTGAATGGTGCATACATAACTGTACACACTTCATTTGGAGAAAAATATTGTATGATGTACTACATAATTTTTCCTTTGGGGAAGAGATTTAAGTGACAGTTCACTGGAATTTTTCAATATCCCATATGCCAGTTCAAATGGCTTATAAATGAATTACTAGAAATTTAGTCCCTATGTTTATGTGAGCTTACTGAAGTGTGTTGACTCAGATAAGCTCATCCACTCATATATGTATTTCACATGTATGTCTTTCTTAGGTATATCAGGCTGAATCTATAGGTACCAGAGAAGGAAAGTTTAGTGATTATTTGCATAATTTATATTTCATTGTGAGATGACTTTATATCCTACCTGTTCTTGGAGCCTATTTCTAATGATATACAAATATTTACTTAAACTGCAGGATATTTTTGTGCTCCATAGAATGTATGCAAACATTTTCAGGGAAGAAATGGATGGTAACAAATACACATCACTGTGGGTGACATTACATTTCTAATATTATAGAAGTGGGAGACCTAATATAATTTCATCTCTGTCTTATAATGTTTATACTTTTTTTCTTTTTTAATAACTATTCCATCAATTGAGTTATAAGGTTGAGCATAAACAAAGCATAGCTAAGTGAAATGAGAACAACGAAGAAAACTCGTGCTTATAAGATTGATGTTAAATTCCACACAACTAAAGATATACTTTAATTTAGTAAAATCTTACGTTGCTCTGTGATTTCTAGACATTATCTATGATTCATTGATACACTGTTTTTATAACTTGTTTTTCTATTTTTGATTTTTCCTAACAATAATACAATATAAAGTAGTTGAAATGTAGGATCTCGAGCTCTCAAATTCCCAACGTTTTTATTTTGTTTAACAGCTAGATTTGTAACCTTGGAAAAGATATCTCACTGTGGTATGCCTAACTTTAACAATGTGTAATACTTTTCCATGAAACTGCACATATTTCTCCCCTAAAAGTACCAAGAAGAATAGTATAGATTTGTTCATGTCAGGATATTAATGTTTAACTTTAGAAAATCTGTTATTTTCATGAAATATGAAATTTTAAAGTAAATTTTACAGAAATAAAATATACTCAGAAAAGTGTCCAAATTATGTATGTTAAATTCAATTATTCATCTCAATCAAATATCTCTGATTCCAGAGGAAGTTAACAAAAGCCCTCCAAGAACTATCTCATCTCTTTTTCCCTAAAGTAATCCCTAACAAAAGACATAGGCTATGTGTTTTATGTTTTATTTATATATCTATTTAAACTATAACCATGAATGTGACTATTAACTGAAATTTCCTTATAATATTTACATTTGAGGCATTGTTTGGATTTATAATTTCGTCTCTGGATATTTTGCTGAAATTTTGTTAGTGATGAAGTCATCACATCATTTTTCTTATAGTCTTACATATTCTGACTTTTCTTAATTGCATTTCTACAGTGAAGAATGCTTTGTATTATCATATTTGTTAACATCTTCACTTTAAAGTAATAAAAATAATGCCTTGATGTTTCCAAAACGTGTACACAACACTTGATAAACAAAGAGATAAATTCTACTAGGATAGGTCAGAGGAGTCACATTTTTACTTTGTAGAAACATGAATAACTTCATATACACATATTTAGATGTGTGTGCTGTTAGAAAATTCTAATACACAAACTAATAAGCCATTTAGTGTATTTCTAAAGTGCTTTGATTTCTGCATAAATAGAATGAGTTTATTTGAAATGGCATCATGTTTACAAAATAGTTATAACCCTTTTTCTTACATCAGTAGTTTTGGTATTGGAAATATTCAGTTTCTGCTTTCTAAAATACAACGTGTAAATGTTTCTAAATGACTGGCAGATGCTAAATAAGATTCCACACTGTTATACGTTTTATCATTTAGGAAAAATGTGTAACAGTGTTTCAATTTGCTCACAATACTGAATCATGGCTTTTAAAACTCATCTCCTCTCTCAAAAAATTTAATTTATCTAATTCTCCTATTCCTAGCTTATGATTTGATGCTTTGCTTTTCCAAGAAGGCTGACTTTGTTTTACTATAACTCTTTCTGTTGTAGGAGAGAAGTGCATTGAGAATAGAGGTTGGTGTACTGAGAAAAGAATGAGACTCCACCACCCTTGTGACTCTCAAATTCAATTTCCTTATTTGAATTTATATTTAACCTCATAGACTTGATGTGAATATTTACTTAAATAGGATCATAAAGTGTTTGATACAGTTTAAAGTTATCACTAAATGTGAATGCTAACTAAGAGTATATTATGATAATCATCATCATAAACATCCAGATGCATTTCTACAGTTTCAAATTCAGCCAATATACTTCTAAGTTTTCCTGTTGTACAATATTTATCACTGTCATTCACTAACACATGTTTGGTATTTCATTTGTACTTCATATGAATGAGTTGGGAGTCAGGAACACAGAGGTAAGATAGATTTTTGGTTCTGAATGGTTTAAAGTCTACCCTCCGGGGTGGGGAGATGGCTTAGCCGGTAAAGAACTGTACTGCAAGCACAGGACCCAAGTTCGATCCCCAGCACCCACATGGCGGCTGAAAACCATCTTTAACTCCAGTTCCAGGGGAATCCGACACCCTCTTCTGACCTCCATGGCATTGCACGACATGGGTGCACCAATCTGCAAGCAGACAATACATTCATACACATATGAAAATAAATAATAAATTGGCCTAGAGGGATCATTCCTCAATGTAATCAAAGCCATATACAGGAAACCCACAGCCAATATCATCCTAAATGGGGAAATGACAGAAGCATTCCCCTTGAAGGTAGGAACTCGGCAAGGCTGCCCCCTGTCACCACTCCTCTTCAATATAGTGCTGGAAACCCTTGCAAGGGCAATAAGGCAAGAAAAGGAAATTAAAGGAGTTCTAATTGGAAAAGAGGAAATCAAGCTATCCCTTTTTGCTGATGATATGATTGTCTACCTAAGGGATGCTAAGAACTCCACCAGAAAACTCCTAGAAATGATTAAGAGCTTTGGTAAAGTGGCAGGATACAAAATAAATCTAGAAAAATCAGTAGCCTTTCTTTACACCAACAACAAGCAACTGAAGAAGGACTACAAGGAGACCTTCCCACTCACAATAGCCTCAAAAACAATAAAATACCTAGGAACAAACCTAACCAAAGACACCAAGGATCTCTACAACAAAAATTTTAAACCCCTGAAAAAGGAAATTGAGGAAGACATCAGAAGATGGACAAACCTCCCATGCTCATGGATTGGGAAAATAAATATAGTAAAAATGTCCATCCTACCCAAACTAGTGTACAGATTTAATGCAATCCCAATCAAAATCCCCAAGAGTTTCTTCACAGGCTTGGAAAAAAAAATCCTCAATTTCATTTGGAAAAACAAAAGACCCCGAATAGCCAAAGCAATCCTGAGTGAAAAGAGCAATACAGGGGGGATCGCTATACCAGACATCAAACTATACTACAGGGCTATAGTCATAAAAACAGCTTGGTACTGGCACAAAAACAGACCAGTTGACCAATGGAATAAAACTGAAGATCCAAACCTGAGCTCATACAATTTCAGCCACCTCATATTTGACAAGGGGGCCAAGAATACACAATGGAGGAAAGACAGCATCTTCAGCAAGTGGTGTTGGCAAAACTGGATCACCACTTGTAGAAGAATGAAATTAAACCCCTACCTCTCACCTTGTACAAAGGTCAACTCCAGATGGACCAAAGACCTCAATGTGAAACCCCAAACTCTGGAGGTGATAGAAGAGAAGCTTGGCAGCAGACTACAAGACATAGGTGTAGGAAAAGACTTCCTAAATCAGACAGCAGCTGCACAAGAAATAAGATCGACAATTGACAAATGGGACCTCATTAAACTCAAAAGCTTCTGTACATCAAAGGAAGCAATAAAGGAAGTGAGGAGAAGACCCACAGAGTGGGAGGAAACCTTCACAGCAGATACATCTGACAAAGCATTAATTTCCAGAGTATACAAGCTACTCAAAAAACAAAGAAGAAAGAAAACAAATGAATCACTCAAAAGATGGAGCAAAGATCTGAATAGAGACTTCACAGAGGAGGAATTAGAGATGGCCGAGAAACATCTTAAGAACTGTTCAACATCTCTGATAATTAAGGAAATGCAAATTAAAACCACTTTGAGATATCACCTTACTCCAATAAGACTGGCTAGGATCAGGAACACGAATGTTACCAAATGCTGGAGAGGTTGCGGGGAAAGGGGAACACTCATCCATTGCTGGTGGGAATGTAAACTAGTACAGCCACTATGGAAAACAGTGTGGAGAACCCTTAAAAGACTCAAAATGAGCCTTCCATTTGACCCAGTCATACCACTCCTGGGTATATACCCACAAGACACAACTTACTGCAAAGATACATGCACAGCTATGTTTATTGCAGCTCTGTTCACAATAGCAAAAAGCTGGAACCAGCCCAGGTGCCCCTCAACTGACGAGTGGATAGAGAAAATGTGGTACATGTATACAATGGAGTTCTATGCAGCAGTAAAGAGGGACAACATCATGAACTTTGCAGGTAAATGGATGGAGCTGGAAGACATTATGTTAAGTGAAGTAACACAGTCCCAGAAAAACAAACGACAAATGGTGTCCCTCATATGTGGATGCTAGTACCAACAACCCAGATATAAATATTTCTCATGGAGAGGGATGCATAGTAAAAGAACAACAACAGAAAGACTGCATCAGAAAATGGACTGAAATGGTGAATTGGGAAGGGGGGATGGGTGGGAGAGGGACACGGATGTATATTCAATCAAGGCATATTTAATTGATGTGAGTTCAGCAAGTACTCAGTTTCACCTAGACACTGTCTACAGGATACATGGTGTTTTAGGACTTAGTAAAAGTAAATATGTGTATATTAAACAACATTGGTTTACAGACTCTGATAAAAACGGTAATGCATCTGAGTTAAATGTAGATATAATTTGCTGTTGTCCACATTTGTTTTACACAAAATCTCTAGAGCAATAACTTTGGGATTGGCACATACAAATGTTCTCTATAATTTCTCTGTTGTACAGTATCACCTTGTAGCATTCTCTTTAAGATGATTTAAAGCAAAAATTAAGTTTGCTTCCCAAGTTAATCATATATAGTCACCCAAAACAACATGGGTGAATTTGATGAAATCTGTGCCTTGATTCCACCCTATAGTTATGTATAATACAACTGTCTTCTGGAGACTCATGGGTTAAAAAAAAAGGGGGGGGGCGGTACAGACAGACATGAAACCTTCTAGTCAAGAACCTTGCAATTCAAATCTTAAAACTAACTATGGGAAGAGATTTGTTTGTTCCAACAGGACAAAATGTCACCAACTTAACGGCTGAGAAAGAAAAGATACAGCTTTGCATTGAGTAGGATGTACCAAAAAGTGGCAACTGAAAGGTTGACCCGTCTGAACACTGAAAGGAAGAAAAGCCTCAGATTGCCATAAACATCGAACCCTTCTGTGGATCCTACATGTAACAACTATCTATAATGAGTCCTAATGAAACTTATACCTTCTAGGTGCAACAAAGGTTTTGATATGACTTTCTTGCCTCCCCCCCCATAGAACAAGGAGAAATATGACGATGATGATGTCATTTTCCAACTGTAAATTGGAGACAACTATTATAGAGGTAATCTCTTATAAAACCGGTAAAAATGCCTTCTTTAATTGACTAATAGACATAAGAACTGTGAAAAGGATTATACTCTGTTCAGAACCAAATATAATACTAAAGTCCTTGGGCTATGCACTTAGGCAAAGTATATTAATGCAGGAGCTCTGACATCAGCAATGGATTGTTCTACCAGGGGGATGTTGGCCAGGGGATCCAAGGCCCCACAAAAGGTAAGGGCTCCTTGCCCCTAAGTTGGGATACCTGCAGGAGGAGAGGCGATAAGACCCTGCTGCCGAAGACCTGACGTTAACATGGGAGGGATGTATTGAGACCGCACATGCAAGGGTACAGATGGCCTCTGGAATGCCAGAGAGTGTTCCCAAAGGCCACTAAACCAATAAAGCAAATACGGGTCTCCCTGAGTCAAGCAAGACTCCACCATCAGCACCAGCTACACTTCACCTGCCTGGAAATACTGTGCAGCAGAGGCAGCCATGTGCCTGTATATCCCAAATCTAATTGGCTGTTGGCTCTCTCCTTGGAGGAATAACCCATGGCTGATGCCACAAGCCTACATCCTCTACAGGTTAGGAGATGTCATAAGCCACAGTAAGACCCTGTTATATTTATCAGGGGGTAAAAATGTAATTCATGAATTAACATATCATCCAAACATATGTGTCTATGCCAAAGTAACCTACCATAACTATTAGTGCTGCTTAAATACCTATATATCTAATTGCTTGTGCTTCATTAGTAGGATCGAAAGGTTACTCCTGAACAAACTGTCAGCCCATGAAAGGAAACAGCCAGAATTGACCAGAATCCAAGTCAACAGCTCCAGAGAGAGAGGACAGTTTTACTTCTCATCCACCTGTGCCCCTTTTCTAAGCCTAGGGAACAATCTGCGGAAGAGGGGGCGTGGTAGAATGTAAAGGCTGCGATTGGGGTGAACGGTGAAACTACAGCGATGTAGTCTGGACACTCATTTGATCAACTTGATTGAACAAACAACCTGTCAACCTCCACTGAATGGTGGGACTGTGGGGGTTTGGGCACAACAGTCTATAGATTGGTTTTGCACGAAGGATGCTTATACTCATGGATTATCACTTATAGCTAAAAAATGAAAAAAAAAAAAAACCTGAAAGATGCAGGACAGTTATGGCAGAATACATGATCTGGGATGGGGTGGGGGTGGGGGGGAAGGGAAAGGGAAATATGCCTGATCTGAATTGGAAAATGATGTATAAAATGCACAAACCATCAATAAAAATTAAATAAAAAAAATTAAAAAAAAAAGAAAAGAAATAATAAAAAATAAAAATATTAAAATATAAATAAATAAAATAAAGTCTACCCTCCATGTTAAGACTCTGACCAAGCCGGGAGTGGTGGTGCATGCCTTTAATCCTACCACTTGGGAGGCAGAGGCAGGCGGATCTTTGTGAGTTCAAGGCCAGCCTAGTCTACAGAGTGAGTTCCAGGACAGCTGGGGCTGCAGGAAGACCCTGTCTCAAAAAAAAAAAAAAATGGACAGAAATGGGCTCAAAGGCCTCTAATTTAAGGCTTTCTGTATTATGATCATTAACCAGAAATTTGACTTCATTTTTTGTCACAGTCTCTCTGCAACAATCAAATGATCTTATTTATTATTTCTAAAAATATTTTTCAAGATATCTTCATTTAGAATTGTGACATACCTTTTGCTTGCTTTTTCATCTCTAGATTAATATCCATAACCTGTTCTTGAAAGGCTACTTTATTCTCTACTGTATCCTAATTCTAAAGGAAAAGTTTGGGTTTTTATCTGAAATCCCTGAAAAGTTACCTTTTTCCACATTCTGAAGGTTTGAATGAGAATTTAGCCCATAAGCTTCAAGTATTTGGACATTTTGTTCTCAGTTGGTTGTACTGTTTTGGGCAGTCATAGGTGTGGGCCTGTCAGAGGAAGCACAGCAATGGGAGCACGTTTAGAGGGTCCTTAAGCCTGGCCAGATTTCCATATGTGCTCTACCACTGGTGACTGCTTCAACATGTGAACGTTCATTCAGCTTTGCCCTGTGGCTGTCACCTGCCACCATGCCTCCCTGCCATGATAGACTCTAAACCTCTGAAACCTGGAACTATAAGTGCAAATAAACTCTTCTTCCTGTAACTTCCCTTGTTATATATAGTGTTTTATCACAGCAACATAAAAGTAACTAATACAAACACTGGTAGCAGAGTAGGGGTCCAGATATTTCCAGTGTGCTTGAGAGTACTCAAATCCTGCCTTCATGTGGTTGTGAGCTTCCCAAATTTTACAGTGCCCATGTGGTTACCTTGGGACCATATAAAACTTCCCATACTGCTGCAGGCAGATTCCTCTGCCATTTAGCAGGGGCCTAGACTTTGCAGACTGCCTGAGAGTACCTAATTGGTGCCTGACTTGGGCCTCCACAAGAACTCCTTAGTAACTGGACTGGAACCATCTGGTCCCTCTAATATAAAATCAGAAGACAGAACCTGAAGCATAAATCAACAAGCTTTTCATACCTGGTAAGAAAGCAACCAGGTAAAATCAAGAATATAAACAATATCAGTCTTGAACTCAACAAAGAAAGCATTGAGATTCATACCATAATCACAAACAATAAAAGAAATCCACATTCTTGGGGCTGGAGAGATAGCCTAGCTTAGAGCGACGACTGCTCTTGCAGAGGACCCTGGTTCGATCCCCAGCACCCACCTGGAGGCTGAGAACCATCTGTAACTCCAACTCCAGGAGAACTCCAGTGCCAGGGTAATCTGAGAACTGTCTGAAACTCCAATTCCAGGAGAACTCCAGTTCCAGGGGAATCCAACAGCCTCTTCTGACCTCCGCAGCATTGCATGATACCGGTGCACAGACCTACATTCAGACAGTACATTCATACACATAGAAAATAAATGAATAAAAAAAAAGAAAACCACATTCCAAAATCACAATAAAAAATAATATAAAGCTGGGCATGGTGGCGCAAACCTGTAATTCCAGCACTCCGGCAGAGAGAGGCAGGCAGATCTCTGTGATTTCAAGGCCAGCCTGGTCTATGTAGTGAGCTCCAGGCCAGCTGGGACTAAAGGGAGACCCTGTCTCAAAAAGACCAAATAATAATAATAATAATAATAATAATAATAATAATAATAATATGAAATACAAAATAATATGTCCCTACCAAAGACCATCAGACTTATAGAAGAGTTCTATAATCAGAAACCCCTAATAACCCAGGAAAACTCATTTAAAAGAAATCATAAACCCGATCAGAGAATTCAAGAAATTTGAAGAATACACAAACAAAAAATAAAAAACAAAAGAACTGAAAGAACATAGGGATAAATTTTAGATTGAATTTGCATACTGAAGTAAACTCAGGCTGAAAGAAAGGAAGTGAAAAACACAAAATAAGCCAATTAGAAATGATGAGAGAATGCCTAAGCAATAGAATAAAATTGTAATGGAAAACAGAATATCAAGAATGGATGATAAAGTTGAAGGTTTGTCCTGCTCAAGCAAAGGTTATGAAGAATCTTTAAAAACACAGTAATGGAATACGCAGGAAATATGGCACACCATGAAAAGACCAAAGGTATGTATCATAGGCATAAAGGAAGGAGAAGAATATCAACATAATGGTACTGAGCAGATCTTCAATGGGACTGTAGAAGAAAATTTCCCCAAATTAAAGAAAGACATGCTGATGCAAGTTCAAGAAGCACATAAAACACCAAACAGAAAGGACCAGGAAACAAATTCCGTGTGGCATATAATAATAAAAATGTTAAGCATACAGAAGAAAGAGAGAATATTGAAAACTGGAAGAGAAAAACAATAAGGAGACAAGGGAAACCCATCAGAAATACAGCTGACTTTTCAATGCATACTATTAAATCCAGAAGAGGCTGAACAAAAATATTCCTGTTTCTTTTTTTAATTTTTTATTAGTTTTTATGTGTATGAATGTACTGTCTGCATGTAGATTTGTGCACCCATGTAGTGCAATGCCGCAGAGGTCAGAAGAGGGTGTCTATTCCCCTGGAACTGGAGTTCTCCTGGAATTGGAGTTACAGAAGGTTTTCAGCCGCCCTGTGGGTGCTGCTGATAGAACCCAGGTCCTCTGCAAGATTAGTCGGCACTCAACCCTTAGGCCATCTCTCCAGCCCCAAGTATTCCTGTTTCTAAATGAATGTAGATGCCAACACAGAATAATTTACCCAGAAAAAAAAAGACTATTATAGTTGAAGGAGAAAGAAAACGTTCCAGGACATGAATAGGCTGAAAGAATTCATGTCCACAAAACCAGACCTTCAGAGAATACATGAGCAACACGAAGGATACAAGAAATGAACAACTGTATGCAAGAGGCCAGAGACAGAAAATAAATGAATGCATAATTGTGGAAACACAAAAGTAGAACAGCAATACAAATAGAAACTAAAATGATGGGAAACTATATACCTTTTTCAATAATAACTTTCAATATCCAGGGACTAAACACTCCAGTCAAAAGACACAGGCTGGGTGGATGGATTAAGAAATAAAATCTATTTTTTTTTTATTGTCTACAAGAAATGCATCTCACTTTCAAAGACAAGCAGTACCTTAACTTGAAATGATGGAAAAAATATTCTAAGCAAATGACACTAAGAAGCAAGCAGGAATTACGATTCAAATATTTGAGAAAACAAACAAACTAAAACTAATCAGAAGAAATAAAGAGGGTCACTTTATTTTATCAAAGGAACAATTAACCAAGAAGATATAACAATCAAAATATATATGCATGAAACTCTAATATCAAAACCAGGCATAGTGGAGCATGCCTATAATCCCAGCTTTCAGGATGCAGAGGCATGCAGATCTCTGTGAGTTCAAGCAGCTTATTCTACATAGTGAGTTCCAGGCCAGCTGGGGCTACACAGAGACTTTGTCTCAAAAAGAACAAAACAAAACAAAACAGGTAAACACAAAACCAAAAAAAAAAAAAAAAGATAACTATAGACCCATAACCTTAGTGAACATAGATGCCAAAATCCTCAAAAAATCCTTGAAAATAACACACAGGTGAACATCACAAGATCTTACACCATGATCAAGTCAGCTTTATTCCAGAGATGCAGGAATGACTCAATATATGGAAATCCGTAAATGTCATATACCATATAAATGGACTCGAAGAGATGCAAAAAAGGACTTTGACAAAATTCAATGTGCATTTATATTAAAAGTCCTAGAAGGATTTTACTGAGGGGAACAGATGTCAACATAATTAAAGCTATAAAAAAAAAAAAAAAAAAAAAAAAAAAAAAAAAAAAAAACAAGAGCCAAACATATTTCCAAATGGACCAAATAGTGTTCACTATCTGCAATCATTTTTAATGTAGTGCTTGAAACTCTCACTATAGAGTAATAAGACAGGAAATTAAAGATTACTAATTGGAAGTGAAGTGGTCATATTATCCCCTTATGCAGATGATCATGTTATACCTAAGAGGATTTTCAGTCCTCCTATATTTAAATGCTCACAAATATAATACAGAACTTCCAACATAAATATTGATACATAAATATTATCTGGTTTTGTATGTAGTTGCATTTTTATTTGTTTGTTTTCCAAATACAGTGAGTGAAAAAATATTTGGGAGATATCAGTAAGGGCCTATCTAGACTTGGGCTGTCATTGCTTGGAGTCATTGAAACAGTGCATCCATTTCTTTTCTTTGGCATTTAATAATGACAGGTCAAATGTTGGTAGGAATTTATGAATCTTTTCTAGATCCATTTCCTCTAGCCTTTTGACCATGTCATCAGTTATTCTTTTTTTCACTTCTTATTACTTTTTCTTTTTTTTTAATTATTATTGTTTATTTTTAGGGATTCTACATATAATACACAAACAGTTTTTTCAGATAACTTGAGTGCTCAGTTTACCATTAATTAGGTTATTGGTGCATTTTGCAATTACTATGTCCAAATTTTGAACAACCCAAGTTCCCAAGTCCAGTTGGAGAAGACTTGTATGCACGGCATGTTGATCAATTAGGAGTCCAGCTATATTGCTGTAGTCTCATGATTCACCCCTATCTCTCTGCAGACCTTACATTCTACCATGCCTCTCTCTTCTGCAATTTGTTCCCTGGGCTATGGGAAAGGGGCACAAGTGTGAGAAGAAAACAGTGATCTTTCTTTGGTGTGTCATTTTGGACTCTAGTCTGTTCAGGTTATTTTCCCTTCATGGTTGACAGCTTTTCCAGTGATACCTTTTTAGTCATACAATCAAAGCACAAGCAATTGGATGTACCAGGCATTAAGCAGTACTAATTATTATGTCAAGCTAAGCTATGACATAGACACAGATGCTTGGATGGTATGCTAATCCACAAACTGTGTTCTCTAAACTAAAGGGTGACAAGTTTTATTGTGGCTTTATAAAATCTCCTAACTACTGAGGAATCGCGTTGTGGCATCCACTGTGAGTTATTCCTCCAAGGAGAGAGCTAATAGCCAATAGATTTGCGGATATATATATATATATATATATATATATATATAGACACTTGGTTGCCACTGTTGCACAGTATCTCCAGGCTGTTGAGTATAGCTGATACTGATGGAGGAGTCTTGCTTGTCTCAGGGAGACCAATATTTTGCTGTATTGTTGTTTCGTTTGGTATACCCTCTGGCATTTAGGGCGAGAGGGCAGTTGTACGCTAGCAAGGTATGTCTCATAACATTTTTCATGCTCACACCAGGTCTTTGACAACAGGGACTTACTGCCTTTCTCCTTGCATATATCCCACTTATAGGGAAAGGCTTTATAATTTGGGGGGGGGGGTTTGAATCCCCTAGCCAATATCTCCTAGGCAAGAATAATTCATTGCTGATTGCAGAGCTTTCTGTAGTAATATATTTTGCTTAATTACACAGTTCATAAACACTTTACTATTGAATTTGGCTCTAGATAGGAAATATCCTTCACAGTTCCTTATGCCTATAGTCAATTAAAAAAGGGTAGTTTACCTGTTTTATAAGAAATTACCACTATAACAATTGGCTCTAATTTACAGTTAGGGAATGATTTCATTACATCATGGGTTTTTTTTTTTTTATTTAGTTTTTTTTTTTTCTCGGTAGGAAGGTTTCTCGTTCATTGGAAGGTAAATTCATTAGGGCCATTATAAACAGTTAACCCCAATAGTATTCAGAGAGATGCTCATGTTTTGTGACTCAGGCAGTCTGAGGTTCCCTCTTTCTTTTAATGTTCAGATGGGTCAACCTCTTCTGGCTTCCCAGTCCATCCTGCACAGCATAGTTGTATGTTTTCAGGCATTTAGATTGGTGATTTTTACCTGTGGGAACATAAAATTCTCCTCCCATTGTTATTTTCAAGATCAGAAAAATTGAAAATTTATCAATAGGATTGGAACACAGAGTTTTCCATTTGTATCCCAGAAAGGATAGTACCCCACCTCCCACCTCCCTTCTTTTCTTTTTTTTAGGTTTTTATGTTTTGACCTATAGATGCCTAAGTTGTATTACACATACCCATAAACAGGAGCCAAGGCATAAGCTTTCATTAAATTTACCCAAACTGTTTCTCATTGACTACTTATTTGGGAAGGAAATTTAAGCTTAGTTTCTTTAAATTGTCCTATATGTAAAAGAAAATGTTACATTGTGATGTTGTATAATTCAGAAAAATATGGACCATTTGTGTACCTTAACCCAGTACAAATTATAAATAAGTCAATTAACATTTTATATTTCCAGTTAGTTCAAATTTATTACCATTTTCACCAAAACCTACCCCCAAATTTAACTAATCTAAACATTTCATTAGGCCTTAAAATATACTATGCTATGTGGATAAAGCTTGGGCAGAGTTGAGTACCTGCTAAAGAAATTTTACCCAATATACACTTTGCTCTTTAAAGCTATATGACTGGATTATGACTTCAGAGAAATCAATTCCATTAACTTATCTGGTTTATTTTGTATTTGTGTATAAATCTCTACTGAAATACCTCTCTGTATAAATATATGTTATTTTTAAGTCTACCTTTTTAAACTGCAAATCTTACAGAGTGGATTTTAATGACTATCTTCCTCCAAGCTCTAGCTCCTTTTTTTTTTAGCACAAGCATCCTTCATATAAAACCAATTTGCATTTTTTTTTGCAAGCAGTTGTGCCCCAGCCCACACAGCCCAAGGCTCCCACCATCCAGCTGGAGGGGCTTGAATGTTCAATCAAGTTGATCAAATAAGTGTCCAGACTATATTGTCGTAGTTTTACTGTTCACCCCAATCGCAGCCCTTACATTCTACCACTCCTCCTCTTCCGCAGAATGTTCCTTAGGCTTAGAAATGGGGCACAGGTGGACAAGAAGCACAACAGTCTACTTTGTCTGGAGATGTCGTTTTGGACTCTGATCAGTTCTGGCTGTTTCCTTTCATGGGCTGACAATTTGCCCAGGGATAGGCTTTCAATCCTACTAATGAAGCACAAGCAATTAGATATACAGGTATTGAAATATTGCTAGTTACTATGGTAGGTTACTTTGGTATAGACACAGATGTTTGGATGGTGTGTTAATCCCTGGATTACTTTATTTTTCCCGAGAAAGATGACAAGGTCTTACTGTGGCATATAACATCTCCTAATCACTACAGGGTATAAGCTTGTGGCAACATCCATGAGTTATTCCTCCAAGGAGAGAGCTAATAATAAAATAAATTTGGGATATGCAGACATATGGCTGCCACTGCTGCACAGTATCTCCAACCAGGTGAGGTGTAGCTGATGTTGGTGGAGGAGTCTTGCTTGACTCAAGGAAACCAACATTTGCTTTATTGGTTCAGTGGCCTTTGGTAACACTCTCTGGTATTCCAGAGACCACCTGTATACTTCTAAGTGCGATATCGATACAATCTTCCCATGCTTACATCAGGTCATTGACAGCAGGGCAAGCCTTACTGCCTCTCTTCTTGCAGGTATCCCAGTTTACAGGCAATAAGCCTTTACCTTTTTAGGGGAGGGCTTGGGTCCCATGGCCAACATCTCCTTGGCAGAATAATCCATTGCTGCTATCAGTACTCTCCTGTATTAATATATTTTGCTTATATGCACCACTTAAAGAGACTTTAGTATTATATTTGTTTCTGAATAGAGAATAATCCTTTTTACAGTTCCTATGTCTATTAGTCAATTAAAGAAAAGAGTTTTACCAGTTTCATAAGAGATTACTTCTATAATAGTCAGGCATAATTTATAGTTAGAGGATGACTTCATTACCACCATGTTTTTCTTTGTTCTATGAAAAAGAGGTAAGGAGGTCTCTCATATTGAAACTGTGCTGCACCTAGAAAATAAAGTTCATTAAGACTCACTGTAAGCAGATGTTACACCTATGGTCCTCAGAGATGTTTGATGCCTGTAGCAGTCTGAGGCTTTTCTTCCTTTTAGTGTTAAGATGGGTCAACTTCTCTGCTGTATTTCTTGGTACAACCTACACGATGGAAGGCTGTATCCTTTCTTTCTCAGCCTTTGAGTTGGTGACGTTTTGACCTGTGGGAACATACAAATCTTTTCCCATAGTGTTAAGATTAAATTGGAAAGTTTTTGACAAAAAGATTTAATATGTAACTGTACCCCCCCCCCATTTTAAAAAAATTTTTTGACCCATGAGTCTCAAAAAGGCAGTTGTAGTACACATACCTATAGGCAGGAATCAAGGTGTAAATTTCATTAAATTTGTCCATGCTTTTTTGGGTGACTGTATGTTGTTAATTTGGGAAGCAAACTTAATTCCTTAAGTTAAATTATCCTACAGGTAAAAGAGAATGTTACAAGATGATACTGTATAACACAAAAATTATAGAGAACATTTGTATATGTTAATCCCAAAGTTATTGTTATATAAATTTTAAGTAAAATACCATGTAATTTTACTTAAAATATACATTAATAGAATATAGACCCGTGTCCCTCTCCCACCCCTCCCACCCCTCCCAGTTCACCATTTCAGTCAGTTTTCTGATGCAGTCTTTCTGTTGTTGTTCTTTTAATATGCATCCCTCTCCACAAGAAATAGTAACAACTGGGTTATTGATGCTAGCATCCACAGATGAGGGATACCATTCATCGTTTGTTTTTCTGTGATTGTGTTACTTCACTTAATATCCTCCAGCTCCATCCATTTACCTGCAAAGTTCATGATATCATCTTTCTTTATTGCTGCATAGAACTCCATTGTGTACATCTACCACATTTTCTCTAGGGGCTTTTGGGTTGGTTCCAGCTTTTTGCTATTGTGAACAGAGCTGCAATAAATATAGCTGTGCATGTATTTCTGCAGTAAGATGAGTCTTGTGGGTATATACCCAGGAGTGGTATGACTGGGTCAAATGGCAAGCTCATTTTGAGTCTTCCAAGGGTTCTCCACACTGCTTTCCATAGGGGCTGTACAAGTTTACATTCCCACCAGCAATGGATGAGTGTTCCCCTTTCCCCACAACCTCTCCACCACTTGGCATCTTCAGCAAATGATGCCAGGAAAACTGTGTCTCCACCTGAAGAAGAATTAAACTAAATCCTTATCTTTCACTTACACAAAAGACAATTGCAAATGAATCAAAGACTTCAATGTTAAACCTGAAACTCTGAAACTGTTAGAAGGACACTTTGTCAGCAACCTATAAGACACAGGTGTAGGAAAGGGCTTTCTAAACATGATATCAAGTGCTCAGCAGTTAAAGTTAACAATCCACAAATGAGGGACCTCATTAAACTAAAAAGCTTCTGCATAGCAAAAGAAGCAACCAAGTAATTGAAGAGACAACCCAAAGTAGGAGAAAATCTACATCAGTGATACATCTGACAAAGGTTTACATCTAGAATGTATAAAGAAATATTGGTTGCTGATTACTGTTCGGTGATGAAGAGCTGATATTCTTAAGACAAGAGACTCTGGATAGGCTGACTAGACCTCAGTAGATGTAGTTGTAGTGAGGAGCATACAGGGATGCTAACTTGGCACAATAGGACTTTACCAAATGATAGAGTATATAAATTCCAGTGGGGCAGGGGAGGCTGTCAGAGGGTGCCAATGTGGAAGGGGGTATAAAGGTCATGAAGAGTAATTGCAATGTTCTTTATGAAATATACAAAAAAATTAATTTTAAAAAATATCATAAAATGTTGGTACCAGGAGTATGGTATTGGGTGTGAAGTATCTCATCTGGTATTTTGGAGTCATATGGAAGACCGTAGTAGTTTGAACTTGAAAAGCAATTGACTGTTGTAAGCAGGGATTAATGGGCTGTTCTAGTAGGACCCTGGAAGAAAGCAATTCTGAAAACAATGTTCCAAAGGGAAAGACCGACAAGCAGCTACTGAGATATTTTGGCAGAGTCTGGCTGCTGGCTACACAGTCTAAGAGGCTAAGTTGAAAAATTATGAACTCATTTCTTTTGTGGAGGAAATTTCAAGACAGCCTAAATTAGAAATGACTATTATACAGATCTGCAGTGAAAAAGAGGAAATGGGATAGAAAGAAATGCAGAATCTCCCATTTGCATTGAGAAAGAACAGTAGGAAAGTAAACACTGGAGTTTAGGTATGTGCTGAAAGAGAGGACCTCTTTCAACTTTTCATTTATTATTATTACTTTATGTATATGAGTGTACTGCCTGCATGTAGGTAGGTAGGTTTACATGTCACACAATGCTTGCAGAGGTCAAAAGAAGGTTTTTAATCCCCTGGAACTAGAGTTATGGATGCTTGTTAGCTCCCTTGTGGATCTTAGGAATTGAACCCTGCTCCTCTGCAAGTGCAGCTAGTGCTAACTACTGAGCCATCTCTCCAGCCCTAGAGAGAATCTCTTTGATAAAGATATTAGAATGGTTACTGGGAGCCTGGAGATTTGCCCTTAAACAATGGAAAAAGTACCTTCAGGGAAACACTACAGTCAGCTACACTTCCAACTTGTGGTAGGAAAATGCTAGAATGGTATTCTACTCCCAGAAAACCATAGCATAGAAAAGTTGCTGGTAATCTTATTGAAGCGTGCAGAGTCTGCCACAGGCCAGCAGGTGAATTTGGCAGTGTGGTGCACCCAGTGCTGGCTTTAAAGGCATGAACGATGCAGGAATGAAGTTTTTCCTCCACTGTTTCTGAGGCCAGTTGAGACCAGAAAGCTTGCAGCAGGGATTCCCCTTCAGAAAGAAAGCCCTGATAGGCTAAGAAGCCCTGATAAGCCATGATGTAAAGCTGTGAAGGTGAGCCTGGCTGGGAGTGGAGATCCTAAGATGTTTGAGATGCCAGAGCTGTGAGAAACCTGCCAGGGAGAGCTGCATACAAGGACTGGTACGAGTTTAAGATAGAGGTATGTGTTGCATGCAACAAAGCTGGAAGGACTGTTACCTAAGCCCTTTGGAAGTAAAGTCCCAGAAGTCAGGCATGGAACTCACAGATTTGGTGTTTGCCACACTGTTTTTCAGTCTGGTTTTGGTCCAATATTTACTCACTGTGCCCCCATTCCTCCCTTTTGGAATGGGAATGTGCATTCACCTCCATTATATGTTGGAAGTATGTAATTGATCTTTTTGACTTTGCAGGGGCTTATAGTTGAGAGATTGCCTTCAGTCTCAGAAGATATTTTGGACTGCAGACTTTTGAATAATTTTGAGATTGGTAAAGACTTTGGGGAGTTTCAAAGGTACACTAAATGGTGTTTTGCATTTGATATGGTCATGAATCTATGGGGACCAGGAAGTGAAATGTGGTGGTTTGAATAAGTATGTCCCCAGTAGGCTCCAATATTAGACATTTTGCCCTCAGTTGGGTTGGTTGAGGTGTTTGGGGAGATGGTAGAAGATGTGGGCTTGCTGGATAAAGCATGTCACTGGAGGCAGACAGAATTCTTAAGGCTTGCCTGATTGATGGTTGCCCTCTGCTTCCTGTGCCTGCTTGAAGATTTGAGTGCTTAACTTTCTGTTCCTGCTCCAGCTACCTCACCATGCCTCCCTGACATAATGGACTCTGGAAACATATCTCAAATAATTTTTTTCTTCTATAAGTTCCCTTGGTCACAGTGCTTTATCACAGCAACAGAAAACTAACCTCTCATTGTTAAGATTTTTTAGAGAAGGAAAAAGAAGGAGTTTAAAGTTAAGAAATAACCAGAGCTAGACCTGCAACTGGCAAAGACTATATACTTATCAGAATAAGTATAGAGTGGCAGAGGATAGATACTCCACTGCATGCACAGGAGGAGCATCTGCCACCTAATGAATAGAGGTGGAAGATTTTATTCCTTGAGCCCACCTGCAATACATCAGATCAAGGCCTGGTGCCTTTGAATAATTTTAAAGGCTTATTTTGATTTCTGGGGCTGAGAGGGTAGTATCTCAAGGCTGTAGGACAGGTGACTTCATAAACAGATTGTCTCAGTCCTGGGAGTGACTGGTTGATAAGGCATTAGCAAGGCCAAACTGCCAATTTAGGTCCAGTGAGCCATTTCAAGGGATTTAGGACTCTATGCCTTCATTAATGAAGCTTATGGCTCTTCTGCTACTCACATATTCTATCACTCACCATCATCCATTTTTCCTGGATGAGGTAAGTAATATCCACCATGCATTCACATCACCATGATTCAGCCTTGCTTTTGGCCCAAATTAAACTCCAGCTGACATTGGACTGAAAGCTGTGAAATAGTAATATAAACTACAAATGCCCTCCTTTAAGTTGCTTCACTCTGTTATTTATTGCAGTGATAAAAAACAAATTCTAAATACCATAGAAATGGATTCACTGATGTGACCTTGTAATAATTATAATCAGATACCATTGGAAGTGTTTTTCTGGAGGAACATGATATGTTAGAAATGCCTTCCCACCCATAGAACAAGGAGAAATATGACAATGATGAGGTCGCTCCCCAACTGTAAAATGGAGACAACTATTGTAGAGGTAATCTCTTATAAAACCAGTAAAACTGCTTTCTTTAATTGACTACTAGACATGGGAACTGTGGAAGGGATTACTCTCTGTTCAGAACCAAATATAATACTAAAGTCCTAGGGCTATGCACTCAGGCAAAATATATTAATACAGGAGCTCTGACATCAGCAATGGATTGTTCTACCAGGTGGATGTTGGCCAGGGGATCCAAGGCCCCACAAAAGGTAAGGGCTCCTTGCCTCTAAGTTGGGACACCTACAGGAGGAGAGGCAATAAGACCCTGCTGCCGAAGACCTGACGTTAACATGGGAGGGATGTATTGAGACCACACATGCAAGTGTACAGATGGCCTCTGGAATGCCAGAGAGTGTTACCAAAGGCCACTAAACCAATAAAGCAAATATGGGTCTCCCTGAGTCAAGCAAGACTCCACCGTCAGCACCAGCTACACCTCACCTGCCTGGAAATACTGTGCAGCAGAGGCAGCCATATGCCTGTATATCCCAAATCTAATTGGCTATTGGCTCTCCCCTTGGAGAAATAACCCATGACTGATGCCACAAACTTACATCCTCTACAGGTTAGGAAATGTTATAAGCCACAGTAAGACCCTGTCATATTTAACAGGGGGGAAAATTGTAATTCATGGATTAACATATCCAAACATGTGTCTATGCTAAAGTAACCTACCATAACTATTAGTGCTGCTTAAATACCTATATATCTAATTGCTTGTTCTTCATTAGTAGGATCTAAAGGTTATTCCTGGACAAACTGTCAGCCCATGAAAGGAAACAGCCAGAATTGACCAGAGTCCAAGTCAACAGCTCCAGAGAGAGTGGACTGTTTTACCTCTCATCCACCTGTGCCCCTTTTCTAAGCCTAGGGAACAACCTGCAGAAGAGGGGGCGTGGTAGAATGTAAGGGCTGCGATTGGGGTGAATGGTGAAACTACAGCAATGTAGTCTGGACACTCATTTGATCAACTTGATTGAACAAACAACCTGTCACCTCCCACTGGATGGTGGGGCTGTAGGTGTTTGGGCACAACAGCCTGCAGATAGGTTTTGCATGAAGGATGCTTGTACTCATGGATTATCACTTATAGCTAAAAATGAAAAAAAAAACTGAGAGAAAGATGCAGGACAGTTATGGCAGAATGCATGATCTGGGATGGGGTGGGGGTGGGGGGGGAGGGAAAGGGAAATAAGCCTGAACTGAATTGGAAAAATGTATGAAATGCACAAAGCATCAATAAAAACTAATTAAAAAAAAAAAAAAAAGAAATGTGTGTCAGAGAAGCCCTACAATGTGGTCATCAGAACTTAATGGATATCTTTGTTTGATCTGAAAAGATCAGAAAGCAAATAAAGAAGACTTCATGATATTCAAATGGGAATCATGACTATTGGGAATTGGGCAGGAGGCAATTCATGTTATAGTCTGGTAAATAGCTTGCTTAAATTTTTCTCATGACTTAGAATTTATGTGAAGTTGAGTTTAAAGATTTTATAAACTTAACAGTTTTCACAGAAAGAAGCACAGTATTTTTGCTTGGTTGTAGAGTTAAGTTGGGAACTTGGTAAATGAGTGATAAACATAAATTTCATTGAAAGGATGCTAAATAGTTTACATATAGATAATAGGAATGATGTCTTGGGGGCATCTTGGGAATAGGCACATTACAACTTTTTTGGGGTCAGGTATGTTTTCACTAACTTGAATGACTCCTTTGAGAAGAGAGTATTTGGTCTACCTATGCACACAGGGATGCCTAAGGAACTGTTTTTTCTGAGTTTTTCTACCCCAGGACACAAAGATATATTCTGAAGAGCCTGTATACTGGCTATAAGAATAAGGATACCCAGGGTCATCGTTGTTCATGTCTTAATATGATGTGCCATGGAAGGTGGGTATAAATTTTAAGGACTTAATCTTGGCATGGCTGGGTTTTGGTCTTCTTTCAGTCCTGTTGTTCCTCTACATTCTTACTGTTTCTTTTTCCAAAGATATATTTACTCTATGTCATTATATGTTAGAAGTACATTCTTGTGTATTTATATATAAGATCTCATTCAGCCTTAATCCTCTTTATACTTCTTCTTACTTGGCACCCTCCCACAGCAATCCCCACTAGAATTCCATACATTTTATCATTTGTGTTAAGGCATATTGTACAAAATCAAATCTCCTCAGCCATTCCTCAATGCAAGTTCATCCACGGAGCTCTAGTCAACCTTTAAGAAGGCCAGTTCTTCCTCACCCAACAGTAATTAGTTGCCAATATTTCTTCAGCTAAGATTCCAATCTGCTGCTTATTTCTCCAATTCCATGCTGGGGCTTTTCTGCTAAAGTTTGCCTGGGTCTTGTGCATAGGTTTATATGAGCAGGGTCCCAGGAGCTTGTAGGATTTTCTTTCCATATCCTCATGCATCACCTCCATAGCTATTACAATCTTTCTACTCCCTCTTCCACAATTGTCCCTGAGCCATGAGAGAATGAAGCTTAATATAGGAGATCTGTCCATGGACCCATGCTCTGCAGACTCTTAATGTCCACAGTTTGGTTATTTATGATCTTTTAAAATCCTGGCTCCTGTTCCATGAGGGACCTTGCTTGATGAGAGTTAAGAGATTAAAGAGTGCCTTATTGGCCCCTTGTTCTATATTGCATGAGCCTTAGGTACAGAGGTTGTATTGTAGATGTGCCACTTAGGCTTGGACAATTCATAGACAATGTCTGTGTGTGACCAATTATGGTACTCTGTAATAGTCTTCAACTGGTGCAAAAGAAGCTTATAGAGCTATAGTCATAAAAACAGCATGGTACTGTCACAAAATAGATCCATAGATCAATGGAACGTTATTGAAGACCCAAACTTGAGTCCATACCACCTCATATTTTGATTAAAGGGGCCAAAAATACTGACTGGTAGAAAGACAGCAACTTTAACAAATGGTGCTGGCAACCCTGGATTTCCACCTGCAGAATAATGAAACTGGAGCTTTATCTTTTACCTTACACAAAAGTCAACTCCAAAGGGATCAAAAACTTCAATGTGAAACCTGAACTCTGAAACTGTTAGAAGAAAACATCAGCAGTAACTTACAAGACATAGGTGTAGGAAAGGACTTTCTAATTCAGATGTTATTTGCTCAGGAATTAAGGTCGACAATAGGCAATTAGGACCTGATTAAACTAAAAAGCTTCTGTACAGCAAAAGAAACAACCAAAGAAGTGAAAAGAAAATCCACAGAGTGGGAGAAAATCTTCACCAGTGACACAGATGACAGAGGTTTAACACCCAGATTATACAAAGAACTCCAAAAACAAAGAATCAAGAAAACAAGTGATCTAATTAAATGATAGGCTAAGGAGTTGAACAGAGAGTTCTCTAAAGAAGAAATAAAATGAGTAAGAAACATCTTAAAAGTGTTCAGCCTCATTAGTCATTAGGTAAATGCAAATTAAAACCACCTTAAAATTTCATCTAACCACAGGAAAGACTGGCTAAGGTCAAGAAAACAAACAAATGATATCAAATACTGGAAAGGCTATGAGGATAGGGGAATACTAATTCACTGCTGATGGTTTAGTAAGAAAAACACATTGGTTACTAAAAGAACTTGCAGTGTTATGGTAATTGAGATAGACAGTGGAGGAGCACTCTTGAGCCTTCCCCTCTGACCCCTGTGGTCACCCAGGATGGGATTTTATTTTCCCTTTGGACTTCACCCAGGACAGAAGACTGTTTTTCCAGGATGTCACATTCCTGTAGCCTTTGTGATTGTAAGTTATCTGTGAACCAGTTACTTGATTACTACTTAAGAGTTATATGCTCTTTGCTTGCATTTATCACAGAGGTGTAAAACACTGATTCCTGTATGGACCTATCCAGGAGTCAGCCCACTATTGTGGAATAAACTCCCTCTCCTCACCTGGCTTTGGTCTCTGGATTTTTCCATAACAGTGGGGTTGCAAGCTCATGCTACCCCTATGGAAAGCAGTGTGGAGAACTCTTAAAAAACTAAAAACGAGCCTACCGCTTGACCTGGTTATAACACTCCTTGACATATGACCAAAGAATTCATCCTATTGCACTGACACTTGTGCAAGTGTCCAGGTTTGTGGCTGCACTTTTCACATTTTGCCCCTCAGATGATGAATGAATGGATAATGAAAATGTGGTGCATTTACACAATAGAGTTCTACTCATTGTTTAGGAAAAACTGCATCACGAAATTTGTGGGTAAATGGATGGAACTAGAAGCTGTTATGCTAAGTGAAGTAACACAGACTCAGAAAAATAAACAGCATGTTTTCTCTCTCATTTGTGTAGCCTAGCATCAAATCTTTATATGCAAATATGTATCCTGATGTAACTGAAGGACCAGAAAAAAGAAAGGAAGCAGGGAGATAGTGGGAAAGAGGGAAACTTTGAAAGAAGACTAGTAGGAGACAGGTGCGGTGGTGACTAAGGTGATTTAGCTTGGACTATGTGGAGTCCAAGAACCTTGAAAGACAGACTGTGTCTCAGATAAGGGGAGAGAATCTGGAAACAGTATCTCAAAAAACCCTGCCAGGCAGAACACTGCCTGACTGATATGAGCACTCTGCTGGCTGAAAGGCCCTGGAGCTCCTTGTTCAGGGAAAGGCATCTTAGTTAACTCTTTCAGTTGTTATCTGCCTCACACAGGTTCTTTGTATAAAGCCTCTCCCAACTTCTCTGTAAAAAGGTCATGCCTCGTTTTTTTTCAAATTTTCTCTTGGAATATTTCTTCCGTGCAGGCTTGCAAATGGCTACCAACATTTTGTCTATATAGACCTGTATCTCTGGGGAAATAAAATGATGTTCTGCATGAGACAGACGTCCTGAAAGTGATTGTGTCAACTTGCACTGCTCTAACTTCAGCTTCCTGGAGTGAAGGTGAAGGATAAATGGATAAAATGAAGGTATTTAAATGGGAGGAGAGAGGAAGGGTTCTAGGAGGAAATTTGGGGATAAAGGAAAAGAAGGGACTCAAGAGAGTTGGGACCATAGAAGACTGGTATTATAAGGAGAGAAATGGGAAATTGGGGATGCTTTAAATGGGGAAGACAGGGCTGGAGAGATGGCCTAGCGGTTAAGAGTGCCGACCACTCTTGCAGAGGACCCGGGTTCGATCCCCAGCACCCACATGGTGGCCGAGAACCATCTGAAACTCCAATTCCAGGAGAACTCCAGTTCCAGGGGAGTCCGACACCCTCTTCTGACCTCCGCGGCATTGCACGTCACGGGTACACAGACTTGCATGCAGACAATACATTCATACACATATGGAAATAAAATTTTAAAAAATGGGGAAGACAAGGAGGGAAGGTTATACAGGGAGGGGGAAAGAAGAGAGATAAATAAAAACTAGGTTGTGTAAAAAACGTGAGGGAATCATATTAGTCTAACAATTGAATGACATATTAAACATACAATATCTCCAATTAGTCTCAGCGCATAAATAACATGTGCTATATACCAAGAAACAGTGCCAGACAGGAGAGGCCTTCCTTTGATTTGTTGCCCTGGATAGTCCAAGAGATTCCCAAAATTATACAGGTTATTGTCACAGGCCTTGATTACATTCCCGAACTTGAAGGTAAGACCCTATTGCTGAAGAAAGAACATACTTATGAGACAAGATTCGAAGCAGTGGAGATGGAACTGACCTGCAAGCCACCTCCCTTGAAGGCTAGCTCTCATGTCTTTGAAGAACAATACACAAGTTGCTACAGGAGAACAGCAATAAATGACCCAACACCAGCTAAAAGACCAAATAAATATCCATATCAATGTCAGGTGCAGAATACAACATTGGTGCAGTAGTGGCACTTTTATCTTGAAGTCAAACAATAGTTAACTAATTGGACTCCAAGCTCACTCAATGTGAGGAAATTTATGTGTGGTACTGTAAACAGCCAAACACATATGGCTGGAGAGGTCATAGATCTTAGAGAAATTCCCAAGGTTGGCAGATCCCTAGGTTCATGTAACTTCTTACTAAGTGCAAAATATGTATCTTTATATTTACAGAACCAGACACCACCCATCATAGCTTGCTTTTAATTTTTTATGGGGGGGGGTTAGAGAGAGATGGCTCAAGGGTTAAGAGCACTGTCTCTTCAGTTTCCAGTACTCACATAGTGGCTAACAACCTTCTCTAACTCCAGTTCCAGGGGATCTGTCACCTTCTTCTGATCTTTGTACATATTGTATGACATGGGTGCACTTACATACATCCAGACAATATACTTAAACACATAAATGTAAAAACATAGTAAATAAAATACTTTTAAAATTTGCATAGTTGGGGCTGGAGAGATGACTCAGATCTTAGAGGAGAACTGGCGACCTTTGCAGAGGTCCTGGTTTTCATTCTCAGCACCCACATGGAGGCTGACAATTGTTTATAATTCCAGTACACGAGCATTACAAACATATGATAAATAAATAAATATATATATAACGAAAACACTCATAAACAAAATAAAAATAAATTTTAAAAATGTTACAAGGACTCACAGGTAAGAATTCTTTAAGAGATTTTATCTTGACCTTATGAATGTTGCTGGAACTTTTAACACAATGGGGACTTTTGTGAAATAACTGAATCCATTTTGCATTATGAAACAGGTCTATAATTTTTAGTGTTAGCATAAAGTTTTCTTTGGATATAACGCATTTCTCCAACAGTCTCATCTTTGAAGATTTTGTCCCCAGTGTACGTACAGTACTGTTGGGAAGAGGAAATACCCTGGATGGATTTTTAATTATGAAATTATTAGAAGATGATGAAAAAGAGGGTATAAGGTGTCAATGCAGGAAGGATGGAGTGGGATTCGGAGCAATGGCAGAGGAAAGTAGGTATGGTCGATGCTCCACTGCACAGTCGCAGGCAGAAGATAGCCGAGACAACCAGAACGCCAGAAATCAACTCCTCCCTCCCTCACTCACTCCCTTCCCTCCCTCCCTCCCTCCCTTTCTCCCTCTCTCCCTTCCTTATTCCCTTCCTGATTGCCACAAGATGAGTCCTCTACCTTAGAATGATATTACACCTCATTTTAAAGGTACAGTAGCTGGGCATGGTGGCGCATGCCTTTAATCCTAGCACTTGGGAGGCAGAGGTAGGTGGACCTCTGTGGGTTCAAGGACAGCCTGGTCTACAGAGCGAGCTCCAGAACACCTGGTACTAAAAGGGAGACCCTGTCTCAAAAACACCAAAAAAAGGGTAAAACTAAAGGCACAGCAATGGAGCAAGTCCATTATGAATTGGAAACTCTGAAAACCATAAGATTCAACAATTCTTTCTACCTTTAACTTGTTTTATTTGAGGTAGAATCCAGTGTAGTACAGCAAAGGGAAGCTATCCAACAAACTCTTCAAATTAGGTAACCAACATCTATTTGTTTTCACCCTTAATAATGTTCATCTCAGCAATAAAACAAGTAAGTGATTAATATAATAGCTCCTGTATTCCTTATTCTCATCTTCAAACGCTGGTGTGTAGGAGTTTCTTGGCAACTACTGGGGAAGAATACATTAGCATTTTTTCTTATGATTAAAATCAATTTCTTTCTTTATATTTCTCATGGTAGTATTGAATTATTTCATTTAAAATCATAAGCCCAGTCTGCCAATATGATCCAACAAGCCGATTGATTTCTTAACCTATCACAGCATTATAATTGCACATTCCTATTGAGCTAACATATCAAGTAAGCTATCTCTGTTACATTCTTTTATATTTTACATGAACTAATTTTATTTCATCTTTCCTGATCAATCACTTTAAAAATACATTAATAATTTCTTTCCTATATTTTATCATAGAAATAAGCAATTTGGGGGACTGGAGAGATAGCCTAGCGGTTAAGAGCACTGACCGCTCTTACAGAGGACCCAGGTTTGAACCCCAGCACCCACATGGTGGATAAGAACCGTCTGAAACTCCAATTCCAGGAGGACTCCAGTTCCAGGGGAATCTGAGACCCTCTTCTGACCTCCACAGCATTGCACAACACGGGTGCACAGACCTATATTCAGACAGTACATTCATACACATACAAAAATAAAAATAAATAAATAAATAAATAAGAAATAAGCAATTTTATATATTTCTGCTTGAACTTTTTCTTCATACATTTTCTATTTACATATTGAACAGCAAATTATTCTTACATTTTTCCATTAATTATTTGATGAAGAAAGGGAAGATTTGCATTTTCCCCCTTAATGAAACATTGATCCTGGAGCAGAAACCATTTACTCTATCATGTACATGAAGTGAGTTGCCTACAAAATTTTGGGGGAAGTAGCACAATTCTTCTGAATTGGTGAAGATTAGGAAAATTTACCTAATACATACATGATCCAGGAAAATACTCTGAGCTCAACAAATATTATAATGTAGGACTTCTGCAAAATCTGACTTTAACCTTGCAAATACTCTCAAATTTATGATAAAAGTTAGATAAATATTACTAATTTAAAAATATACTATACATTTTTCCTATTTATACTATGGTTTGATGTTAATATTTAGATTTCTCTATTTTGTTGACTTTAAATATTCAGTTCAGTTATATATAATCCAAATTAAAGTTTAAATTTCAAAAATTCGTAGGAAGATTTTATTTTAGTTTAGCAAGTGCTTGGACAGTGGCCCTCCTCTGCCAACCTGAGAACTATTGTAGAGCAGAGTTAAATTCCAGGTCTTTTAAAGTTATAAACCATAATAACCTCAGCTCTAGGAAGTTCCCGCTATGCGAGGCAGCATCATGGGTTATTTCTGGCAGTGGAAATGCGACACTACAGAAGTGGACTGAGTATCGGATTAGTTTGATATTCGTTATACAAAGGACGAAGGGGGAACAACGGGTCAGGTGGTTCAGAGATTGCCTTTCTCTCTTGGTTGTTTACTAAGACTTACATGGTGTCACGGTCCAGAGGTCCTGTGACTTTGCTTGGCCACTGTAAAAGAGAAAAAAGCCTGGTTTTCTCAAAATACTGACCACAAAGCGCCCTCACCCTATTGCCTACTCTTTTTCACACACATCCTATTGCCCACACCCTATTACCTACTCTCCGCTTAAAAAGTCTGCCAAAGCATAGAACTCCATTGTATACATGTACCACATGGGGTGAATGGTGAAACTACAGCAATATTGTCTGGACACTCATTTGATCAACTTGATTGAACATACAAGCACCCCCCCCTCCCCCCCGCTGGATGGTGGGACCCATGGGCTGTGTGGGTTTGGGCACAACAGCTGCAAATTGGTTTTACATGAAGGATGCTTGTACTCATAAATTATCACTTATTGCTAAAAAATGAAAAAAAATACTGAGAGAAAGATGCAGGACAGACATGGCAGAATGCATGATCTAGGATAGGGTGGAGTGGGGTGCGGGGAAGGGAAAGGAAAATATGCCTGAACTGAATTGGGAAATGATGCCTGAAATACACAAAGCATCAATAAAAAAAAAGAGCAAAAAAAAAAAAAAAAAAGTCTGCCAAAGCAGCCCTGTGGTTGTTTGCTATCCTACCAATGTACTAGCAAATGGTCCGAACTGCCCTGTGTACAAGGCTTCTTTGAGCTGCACTCACACCCTGATTTGTGCTCCCGTTGTTCCATCCAACAAACCCTCTTTGCTAAGACAGGGGGTTCTTTTTCTTCTTCTTTCCCTACATCCCACTCCCTTACTTACCCCAACCAAACTCAGCTCTGAATCCTGAGGCTGTGGATTATTTACCTCCACCTCCTGACCCCACTCTCTGCCCTCCTCCCTCTTTTTGGCTTCCTCCTTTTGCCCCTCATCCACAGCCTCGCCTGCCTCTGAAGTCTCATCATTCATCAGCAGCCTCCAAACCCCCACTCCCATTTCTCCCCCATGCCCAATCCCTCACCATATGTGCTCCCAACCCACTGTTCTACCAAAAGGTCTCTATCCCTTAGAGGAGGTTGTGAGCTCCCCATTGGTCCTGGGAACTGAGCTCCTATCCTTTATAAGAGCAGCAAGTGTGCATAACTGCTGAGCCATCTCTCTGGCTTCAAAGTCATTTCTAGATAGAGCCAAAACCACTTCGCAAGTTTCTCAATTATAAATTTAGTAAAGATTTTCAATTATAAATTTCTGAATAGTGTCATAATTTCTAATGACATATCATTTTTATTTAAAAACAGGGGAAAAGATCTTTAAGAAGTTTATTGTTTTGCATGTCATTCTTTTTTATCTATTATATTGAGAGAAACATGAATTTTATTGAATTATTAGCCATGATTTCAAATGCTAGATTTAGAATACTTATTTTAATTTGGTTTAATGTTTATTATTCAACAAAAATTACCTTACCCACTTAATAAACTGAATTATAACTCAGTAAACATTGTACTACCTAGTATATCATGTTCAGGTCAATATAACAATTTCTATGAAGCTATGGTCTGAATGTTTGCATTTCCCTAAAATTCATATGTTGAAGCTTAATACATGATGCAATACTATTAGAAATTGGGACCTTTGGAATGTTCTTGAGTCATGATGGTATAGTTTTTGTAAATGATATTAGTGCCTTTAAATAGAGATGAAGAAGTCAGAGTCCTTTCTTCCTTCTGCTCTGTATGAAAAGTCACCATCTATGACTCAGAAGGAATGCCCTCAATAGACAATGAATTTGCTATCACCTTGACCTTAGACTTCCTACTATGAGAAGCAGATATTTGTTGTTTATAATGTATCTAGTTCCCAATGTCTTATTCTAGCAGCACCAAAAGAACAACATAAATGGAATTTAGAATTTGTCTGTGACATAATCATAGTCTTTTATGCAAGTTTTTTCCAGTGTAGTTATGACAAAAATATCCTTGATCAATGTAATTTTTAAAAAGAGGAATATTTTATGGACAACTTCTAATGTGCATATTGATATTTTACCAAAAATGTATTTTTCAGTCTTTTTCTTAGGATACATCTTTTCTGAGTGTCTCTCAGACATATACTCTGTGTGTGACCTGTTGTGAAGCTCTCTGTATTACAGGAGTAGTAATTGAAAAAGAATGTTCAAATGATCACTATTTGAACATGATACAATGATATACGTAAGAGATTCCAAAAATTCCACAGAAAAATGTTAGAAATGATCAACATTTTCAACAAAGTGCCAGGTTACAAAATCAACTTACCCAAATCAGTAGCCTATGTATATTCCAATAATAAGTAATCAGAGAAAGTATTCACAGAAACACTCCCATTCACAATGTGTCAAAAATTATCTTAGAATACACCTTGCCAAAGACATTAAAATTATCTACAATAAAACTTTTAAATGTTTAAAGTAAAAGATAAATGAAAATACCAGGAGATGGAAGGACCTCCTGTAGTCATGGATTGGTAGAAATAATATTGGGAAAATGATGATTCTCCCAAAAATAAGCCATACATTCAATGCAATGACAAAATCCCCATGAAATTCTTCACAAAATTAGAAAAAAATCCAAAAATTCATATAGAATCACAAAAGACCCTTGATAACCAAAGCAATCTTGTGGAAAAAAAGCAATGCTGGAAGGACCACCATACCAGATCTCAAACTATATTCCAGAGCTATACTCATAAAAATAGCATGGTACTGGCACAAAAATTGATATGTAGATCAGTGGAACAGCATAGAAGACAGAAACATGAACACATGCAATTTCAACCACTTGATTTGACAAAGGTGCCAAGAACACACACTTAGCACTTTTATGGGAAGCATCTTCAATAAATGGTGATGGTAAAAATGTATGAGAATGAAAATGGACCCTTATCTTTCACCTTGCACAAAAGCCAACTCCAAGTGGACCAAAGTCCTCAATATGAAACCTGACACTCCAAAACTGCTAGAAGAAAACACAGTGAATAACCTGCAAGATATAGGTGAAAGAAAAGACCTCCTAAGTTGGACCCCAGTTTCTCAGTCATTAAAATCCACAATCAACAATTGGGACCTCCTTAAAAAAAACTGATAAGGGCAAGGCGTGGTGGCACACGCCTTTAATCCCAGTGCTCTGGAGTCAGAGGTAGGTGGAGCTCTGTGAGTTCAAGGCCAGCCTGGTCTACATAGTGAGCTCCAGGCCAGCTGGGACTAAACGGAGACCCTCCCTGGCAAAGACCAAACAACAACAACAACAACAACAACAACAACAACAGCAAATGAGGAAAAGAAACAAATGAGGAAGTGAAAAGGAAACTTACAGAGTGCAGACTGGGAGAATATTTTCAAATGCTATGAATCTGATAGAGGATTAATATCCAGAATATACAAAGAATACAAAAAACAAACAAGGGACTTGAACAGAGAGTTGTCAAAGAAATAATGATGGGTAAGAAACACTGTTAAAAGTGTTAAACATCCTTAGTGATTAGAGAAATGTAAATCAAAACCATTTTAAAATTTCATGTTACCCCAATAATAATGAGTAAGATCAAGTCAACAAAAGATACCAAATGGTGGCAAGGATGTAAAGAAAGAGCAATGCTCATTCCCTGCTGGTGCGATTGCAAACTCATAAAACCCCTATTGAAAGCAGTGTGGAAAACTCTCAGAAAACTGAAAAAAACTAAAAGTGAAACTGTCCAATTATATACCACTCCTTGGAACATACCCAAAGGACTCATCCTACCGTAGGGATACCTGTACATCCTTGTTTATTGCTGCTCTATTCACAATACCTAAGAAATGGAAACATCCTAAATGTACTTTTACTGACCAATGGATAATGAAAATGTGGTACATTTACAGAATGGAGTTTTACTCAGCAGTAAGGAAAGCTGAAACAGTGAAATCTGCAGATAAATGGATAGAACTACAAACTGTTATACTAAGTAAAGTAACACAGACTTAGAAAATCAATCAACATTTATGTTCCTGTTATACTAAGTAAAGTAACACAGACTTAGAAAAATCAATCAACATTTATGTTCCTTCATTTGGGGAATTTTAGCAATATTCCATTATATGTGATTATTTCCTGATGTAACAGCATGAGCCTGGAAAATGGAAAGGAAATGCAGAGGTTATGGAAAGAGAGAGGCCAAAGAGGAGATAGTAGGAAACAGATGTTGGCAAGAGGGAAATGGGGAAAATAGGTGTACTCAACTGAGAAGTGGGGATGGAAAGGAACCAAGAGGGTAAAGGGGAGGAAAGAACTCAAGAGAGGGGTAATAATAGGAGAACAGCATTATCAAGGGCAAAAATGGGGGAAAATGGGGGCTCTTAAACCGGGGAGGGAGGAGGGAAATTGAAAGGAGCAATAAATAAAGCTTAGGTGTCATAAAAATCCAAAGGTAACATTTTTCACGTCACTTGCTAGCGTACAACTGGCCTCTGAAATGCCAGAGAGCATTACCAAAGGCCACTAAAGCAATACAGCAAAATATTGGTCTCCCTGAGACAAGCAAGACTCCTCCATCAATATCAGCTACACCTCAACAGCCTGGAGATACTGTGCAACAGTGGCAACCAAGTGTCTATATATATCCCAAATCTAATTGGCTATTAGCTCTCTCCTTGGAGGAATAACTCACAGTGGATGCCACAAGCTATGTCCTCTAGTGGTTAGGAGATGTTATAAGCTACAATAAGAACTTGTCACCCTTTATAGAGAAACCACAGTTTGCGGATTAGCATACCATCCAAGCATCTGTGTCTATGCTCACAGCTTAGCTTGACATAATAATTAGTACTGCTTAAATGCCTGTACATCCAATAGCTTGTGCTTTGTTAGTATGACTAAAAAGGGTATCATTGGAAAAGCTGTCAACCCATGAAGGGAACAGCCTGAACAGACTAAAGTCCAAAATGACAACTCCAAAGAAATTAGACTGTTTTCTTCTCACCCACTTGTGCCCCTTTCCCAAAGCCCAGGGAACAAACTGCGGAAGAGGAGGCGTGGTAGATTGTAAGGGAGGCAGAGAGATAGGGGTGAATCATGAGACTACAGGAATATAGTCTGGACTCCTAATTGTTCAACATGCCTGTGCATACAAGCTTCTCCAACTGGACTATGGGAACCTTGGGTTGTTCAAAATTTGGGCATAGATACTCGCAAAATGCACCAATTACCTAATTGTATGACATACTGAGTAACATCAATGTTATCTGCAAACAACTGTGTCATTATATTGTAGAATCCCTTAAAAATAAAAAAAATCCAAAGGTAAATGTATTAACTCAAAAATCCACTGAAAAAATACACATAAAATATCTGAACATAAGTGCATGTGTAAACCTGAAGGGAATATAAGGAGGAGCACAATGCCATATAAGAGAAACCTCCTTTTAAGTTGTTGAATACAGTCCAAGAGACTCCTAAAGTAACACAAACTATTTCCACAGTCTTTGATTTTTCTCCCAGAACTTGAAGGTAAGACCCTATTGCTAAAGACAGGATGTACTTTGGATAAAGGACTTGAAGCAATGGAGCTGGAAATGACCTGCCAGTATTCTCCTTAGAAACTAGCTCTCATTGTTCTATAATATACTATGCAAGCTACTAAGGGAGAAATGTTAGTTAATGGTCCAACCCAGATGTAAAACCTAATAACCACAACAACTGGCACAGCAAACCATCTCTATTGATGCAATAGAGATGCACTTTTATCTAGGGGGTAATCAACAGCTATCTAATTGGACTTAAAGTCCTTTCAGTGGGAAGGAACTCACGGGCAGCACTGTAAATATAGCAAATTCATATGGTAGTGGAGAGGTCATAGATCCTAAAGAAGCCCTATTTCTCTCATATATCTATACAAATGGAAGTAACTACCATATTCTAAATATGGTTCTTTATAGTTAAAGACAAGTATACTGTATACCACTCATCAAAGAAGCTTCTTTTTACAACAAATAGTGATATTATATTTTAATAAAAATATTGATAAATTGAAAGAAAGACAACTGTCATTTGAATCCTGATTATTTGGAGACGTTTTGTGTGGGATCTTGCCACTCATCAAAATTCAGCAAAATATAGTGTAAAATGAACTCTACTGAGCGTGAAGAGCTAAGTTCTGCATCCATCTGATAGCTCAGCACTTGTCCTAGATTAGTATCTCAAATGTGTGTAAGATGAACAGTTGACTAGCCAGTTGGTAGTTTCTGTTAATAATTATGTGGATTAACATTCTGTGTCTGTCACCCACATCATACACTCATACTTATAAAATAAAAATAATAAATAAAAAATAAAAGAACATCAGAAACAATGTTAGGTAGTGACTATTCAAATTATTATTACATTAAACTCCCCAAATCCTCAAAATGCATTATTATTATTATTATTATTATTATTATTAATATTATTGCTCTAAGACTGTGAGTACTTCAAGACATGGACATTTTTTCTGGAATTTTTTTCACAAAAAACAAAGCAAGGTCATGAACAAAATTAAAGTCCAGATACACGATAAAATTTGACTGCTTTAGAAGCCAGGTAATAAAATTAAACTATGGATCAACTGTCAAGAGAACATTGCAAAAGCAAAACTTATATAGTATAATAGAAAATTTTCTTTAAATCTTTTTTTTTGGTCTTTTTGAGACAGGGTCCCCCTGTATCTCTGTATCCCCAGCCCTCCTGGAACTCATTATGTAGACCAGGCTGGCTTTCAACTCACAGAGACCTGCCTGCCTCTGCCTCTTGGGTGCTGGAATTAAAGGAGTGCACCACTATGCTACTATATCTAGCTTTCTTTAAACCTTTTAAATTTATTGCATATCACCAAAAATACTGATTCCTTGAATCAACTTCAACTGTGACTATTGCTCTAAATGCCTGACATCTGACTCTTGCAGTCTGCCCTGAAGAGATGGCAGGCAGACTCCACATGGTGCAGCAGTCCTATGGGTTCCACTCTGTTAGTGAGCACCTGAGGTTGACCTCTGCTTGGTGGTGAAAGCCCTCAACTGTGCTATTCTAAACTCCCTACCTTCTAGCACAAGAACAATTGAAACCCCTTAGACTCAGATCCAGACATTTCCAGCCTGCTCCAATGTCATCAGGCAGACTCCTCGTGGAGAAGGGGCCCTTTCTGTTCAAGCGTGCCTGACTGATACATGTCTTGGGCTTCTGGTAGAGCTCCTGACTAGCCAGGCAAGAGCTAGCTGGTCCAATACAAAATCAGAAATGAGAACCTGAAGCCTAGACCAACCATCCTTTCATACCTAATAAGAAGACAATGAATGCATTTGAAGAATACAAGCAAAGTCAGTCTCCAATTCAGTAAGTTTCATATCAGAATCAGAAAGAACAAAAGCAATCCACATGCCAATATCACAATGAAAAAACAATAAAATGAAAAACAAAAATAATATGTCTCCACTAAATATTACCAGTCCTGTATAATAGTGCTACAATGAGGACTCCCTAGATGTAACCCAGGACATAGAATTTAAAAGAACTATCATAAACATGATCAAAGAATTCAAGGAATTTAAAGAACATGCAAACAAACAAATCAGAGAACTAAAAGAATATAGGGATAAACTTAAAGAAGATAATTATAAACTTCTCACTAAATTCACAAAAGAGCTAGTAATGCTGAAGAAAACTCAGGCTGTAATGAAAAAGGAAGTGGAACACTCAATAAGCCACCTGGAGAGGATGGTAAACAGCCTCAGTAACAGAATAAATAAAGTAGAAAAGAGAATAGCATGACTGAGGATTAACTGGAAGAATTGGACTACTCAAGCAAAGATTTTGAAAATTAAAAAAAAAAAGAGTGGCATATTTAGGAAACACCATGAAAATCCAAACCTATGACTTATAGGTATAGAGGAAGGAAAAGAATCTAAGGATAATGGTATTGGCTAGATATTCAACAGGATTGTAGAACAAAATTTCTCTAAATTAATGAGACATACCCATACAAATACTAGGAGCACATAAAACATGAAATAGGACAAGAAAAGAAATTCTCCATGCCATATTATAGTAAAAACACTAGATTTTCAAAAGAAACAGTGAATACTGCAAGCTGGAAAAGAAAAAAAACAAGTCACATATAAAGAAAAGCCCATCAAAATTACAACTGACTTTTCAATGTAAACTATGAAAGCCAGAAGAGCTTGGACTAAAGTATTCTCAGTTCTGAATGACTATAGATGCTAATCCAGAATACTTTATCCAGCAAAAATCTCTATTGTAGTTGAAGGAGAAAGAAAAGTCTTCCATGACATAAACAGATTGAAAGAATTCATATGGAGAAAACCACCCTTTCCGAGAATCCTTGAAGAAATACAAAGAGTGGAAGGAAGATACCCAAATGACAACATAATGTAATTAATGAAGGTATAACAGTGGAAATACAAATCTTGACCAAGAATGCAAACAGAAACAAAAATGATGGGAAACAATATACATCTCTCAATAATAACTTCAAATATCAATGGATCGAACTCCCTAATCAAGAGACAGTAGAATGGATAAGGAAACAAAATCCATCTTTTTGTTGTCTGCAAGAAACCCATCTCACCTCCAAGGACAGGCACTATCTTAAGGTGAATGGGTGCAAAAAAACATTCCAAGCAAATGGCACTAAGAATCAAGCAGGAGTTGCTATTCTAATATTGGACAAAATAGACTTCAGAGTAAAAGTAATCAGGGGAGATAAAGAGGGTCATTTTATTCTCATTAAAGGATCAATTAACAGATATCACAAACATGAATATATACACGCCAAACTCTGATGCACTGAACTTTATAAACACAATTCTACAGGACTTTAAGGCACATATTAATCAAAACACACTTGTAGTAGGGGACTTCAGTACCTCACTGTGCCCATTAGATAGTCAACTGAACAAATAATAAACAGAGAGACATCAGAACTGAACAAAACAATACAACAAATGGACCTAACAGACATCTAATGAATATTCCACACAAGCACAAAGAATGTAATTTTTATTTAGCACCCCATGGACTTTCTCCAAAACTTACCACATACTGAGGAACAGAACAAGCCTCAACAAATACAAAAAATTTCAAATAATTCCATGGATTCTACTGGACCACAATCCAATAAAGTTTAATATCAATAAAAGAAGAGCTCTAGTAACTACAACAACCCATGGAGATTAAACAACACACTTCTGAATAGTAAATGGGTCAAAGGAGAAATTAAGAAAGAAAGAAATAAAAGTATTCCTGGAATTAAATGAAAAGGACAATAGGACAATACAACCCAACAAAACTTCTGAGATATTTTAAAACCAGTCCTAAGATGGAAATTTATAGCTCTAAATTCTTTCTTAGAAAAACAGAAAGAACACAAAACATGACTTAGCATTGCAACTCAAGACACATGAAAGACAACAAAAGAAACCCAAACCCAGTAGCCAATAAGAAGTAACAAAAATCAGAGCAGAGATTAATGAAATAGAAGCAAAGGAAACAATACAAAGAATCCATGAGACCAAGAGTTGCTTCATCCCATGTATAAAACCATTTTTTTCCTAAAAATAGTTTTTACATTGTTTTTTGCATTGGGGTTGTAAAAGAACACTTTATCTTGACCTTTGCTTCAGTGAATTTAGGACAAATTAAAAGTCCTAAACTATTACACCAGAATTGTATTTCTTTTCTTTTGTTAATTTTTATTGAGTGCATTTCATACATTTCTTAATCGAATTTAAACTTATTGCTCCATCCATGCCCACCCCTCCACCCCCCACCAGAGCTGGTGGATTCTGTCATACCTGTTAAGACCTGTCTTGTATCTCTTTCTCAGTCTTTTATAACTTTTTGATGCAGAAGTTTACTGTTTTGGTCAGTTCTTTGAACATGTTTTTTTTTCTCTCTCTCTCTTTTTTTTGTTCCCTTTAATTTTATATTATTCCAAAATATGCATATATATACTCCACACAATAAAACAAAATGACCAAGACTGAAAATAAACTATAGGTTAATTCCAAAACATGTTTAGGGATTCACATTTTAGCAGTAAAGTTGCATGCAGGTAAAAAGAAGTATAACTTTACATTCTTTTTTTTTTTAGAATATGAATGCATATCTTCCTTCCACCCATATATGGTAATTACAATGTGTGAATATAAGTGGCAGGTCAGTTCTAGAGCCAATGAAGAGATTCACATTATAATGTGAATCTTAATGAAAGCACAGTTGCTTTCAGATACAATGAAATATAATAATAAAGTTTCTCAGGTTGCCTGCCAACTGGGGATTTGGTGTTAGCATCCACAAATGAGGGAAACCATTCACTTTTTTTTCTGGGACTGTGTTACTTCATTTAGCAAAATGGCTGCGGTTTTCATCCATTTACCTGCAAAGTTCATGATGTCATCTTTCTTTACTGCTGCATGGAACTCCATTGTGTAGATATACGACATTTTTGTTATCCAGACATCAGTTGAGGGGAATTTGGATATTTCTTAAATGTTTCTCTTGCTGAAGTTGCTGAAGAGCTCAGAAAAATCAACTTTGCTGCTCAGACTAACCTCACCCAGTGGAAATTCTCAGTGTAGTGCTTTTTCTTTCAAGAATTCTTGCCATAAATGTTGAAACTGGTTGGGGGAAGCCAGCAACTTCTGTCGTTTAACAATGATGTTTGGTTTTGTGTGTACTTCTTGCTTCCTACTTATTATATGAAAGCCTACAAAGGCCAGAAGAGGGCATTGGATCCCTTGGAACTGGAGTTACAGAAGTTGCCATGTGGGTGCTGGGAACTAAACCTGGGTTCTCTGAAAAAGTAGTAAGTGCTCTTATTAAACACCAAGCCATCTCTCCAACCCTGCTGTTAAGTTTTTATAATAAAAGTCAAAAGTCATGCAACAACCTGTTGGCATGTATCTCATCCCAGCACTTGGGAGATGGCAAAAGCTGTACAGCAGTCTTAGAAAGTGGCCCGGAAGCACAAGCCTAAAATCCTAGCTATCTGCAAGGCTGAAGGAAGCAGAAGGGGTTTAAGCTGAAGCAAGCCGAGGACACACACCCTCAAAAAGGATAGGTACCATTGCCAGGAATGTGGAAAGCTCAGGATTTAATTCATGCTACAGAAAAGCTGCATGAGTATAAGTGAAGGGGATTGTCATCCATGATGGATTCAGTTGGAAAGATGCCACAATTTTGGTCAAGACAAAAGTTTATTTAAATCAGACCATGCAAAGCATCAAATCCACAAAACCCTGAATTAAGAAAATACTTTTCAGAGAGGGATGTGTTCTCATTTCAACCAGTCCTAGAAGATGATGTCCAAAGAAATTTCTGTGTACATGAAGGAAAAAAGACTTCTAGCTGTCCAGGAAACTGGGAAATAGAGCCTTTGGCCTATGTATATTTGAGGGTTTACAATAATCTTAGTATTTCATAAAGGATGTAGTGTTAAGTTATATAATAGCTGTAGGTAATAAGAATATGTGATTTATTAGACCTAGAACCCAGGAGACATTGTATGTACTTACTAGGCAAGTACTCAGTCACTGAGCTGTAACTTACCTGCTATATATGAATTTCCTCCTATGATGCCCCAACCCTACAGATTGATTTTCAAGAATGGGACCTTCCTCTATGTAAGGAGCTGTGAGGGGTATATGTGTGTTTGTGTGGTATGGCCAGTGTTGTTGGTCCTGAGGATTGAAATATGAGCCTTTAGAAACATGAATTAAGATCATGCATAGCTTGGCCTGCAGTAAAACCAACAAGGAAAAAAAAGATTCTGACATCTATTTAAATCCTATTACATTGGGTTACTTTAGAAATTTAATGCTAAAAGCTCAAAAGCAATACTTTGAGACTTAACTGCAGTTAGATTTCTGGATATAAATTAGGCTGCTGGTATAGGCTGTTTTCAATGGCATGCTATGCCAAGGAGACAAGGTTTGGTCCAAGGAACAGGGTTCCTGCCTCCAGCCATTAGCCTCACAGGTACAGCGAAAGAATGATGAGAAGACATCCTTAGAACTCTCATATCAAGTCTACCGTGTATAAGTTTCAACTGACCCTAATGGTCTGACATCTGCCTCACCTTTATATTTGACAGTATAATTCAGCTGTTATGTTGAGAGCCTTCACTTTCAAGTAGCTCCAAACTTATTACAAGCTCCAGCTTCTTGAAGTCTATTTGTGTCTCAGACATTCTTTTCCTGGAATATCTATTCTATATAGATATTATATTGATCCTATAAGCTTGGAAGCCTTTGTATTAAAACTGTTCCTGGACTTTGTGTTTCTCCTAAAAGAATCTGAGGCCAGGATTCATGCCCAAATGATTTGTTAAGAAAATTCTCCCATAGGAGGAGTGGAACAAGGAAGAAAGATAAAGTAGTTCAGGGAGGCAAGGAGGGGGCAAAGATCTGCTCAAGTTGGTTTGAACATGACTCCTTGTAGGATTTCACAGGGCACCATACTCTCTTATCTTTCTTCCAGGAGAAAAGATGTGGGCTCTCATATGGAGCTCAGTGGCAGTGATTTTCCTTAAGAAGAATTTTCTGGCACTTTTTCCATGGACAGAGGCCTCCTCGTCCTGTCACATTGCTCATAATTAGCTGCTGGTTTGATCTTGAAATTATGATATCTATAATCAGAGGGTAAGAACACACAACTGGTAGAATGGATTTGGATGAATCATTGATATTAGCTGCACTGTTCCCTGTGTTGTCTGAAATACACTCATTCTCATACATAGTCATAGCTTCTCAGAATGGTGAATGGTCACAGTTTGTAAGAAAATATGCAAGAGAAGGATTACTAGAATAATCAAGAGTATTGGCCCCTTATGTGAAAAAAAAGAGTATTGGCCTTGAAAGACAGCTCAGCTACTAACAGCATCTAAGAGTGCTTGCTCTTCTTTTGAAGAACTCTATTTGGCTCCCTACACCCATATCAGGCAGCTCACAGCCACCTGATTTATAGGATATCTGAAATCCTGTTCTGGACTCTACAGACACCTACACACACTCAGGAACACACATACTGCACATAAAATAAAATTAAACTAATTAAAAAACAAAGTAGTTTGCTTCATCAATTAGTCCCAAGACTTACATTCCTATCAATGTTTTCAGATATCCCATTGAGAGAGAAATAATCATACCCCCTTCCCACTCATCCTGCTCTGGGTTATTTGACAAATGAGGAGATTAAGATCTGTGTTCTAGAACTGGGGGTGTGGCTTAGAGGTAAAGCACTTGCCTGGTATGTTCATTATCTTGGATCTAATTCCCAGCCAGACAGAAACACACACACACACACACACACACACACACACACACACACACACACACACACAAATTGTGTTTTAGAAAGGTGCAAGCTGCTGGTGATCATACCAATGCTATTAATTATAGTAACCAGTAACCTTTCACCAACACCTCCCCACTGACTCCTTCCTGAGTTGTTAGCACAATCCTCCTTTCTACCCCCATGAAGAAGCAAACTTACCTCTTGTTAGTGACCACTGTGCGTCACTTCTGCTGGGAGGCATTGTAACTCCTTTCCTTTATAACTCTTCTATGACACAAAAGCCCCAAATGATCTGATAATATCACTAATTTTATGATAAGAGAAGCTTTAACAGTTTCTTAGTAAATGTATTACTTTGTTAGGAAGTGGGATCCCAAGAACTACAGAAGATATAGGCACACAGGACAGTCAATGAGGTATTGGTAGAAATACAGAGCAAAAGCAATCCTTGACTCATGGAACCCAGCATTCAGCTTTGTGGTAACAAATGGCAACATAATGCTATTGGTTCAAGATAAATAATGAGCATACTAATAAGATCCCAAATTAATAACCCCTCTATATTTTCCCATACATTCTATACATTTGTGTCAGTTGTATCCAGTCTTTTAGTATCATGATATGATATTTCCAATCTGCAGAGGTATTGGAGCACATTCATGGCTAAATTGATTAGAATGGTAACTGAAGGCAACCAGTTGAACATGCCTGGCAGTGTCTACAATAAATGTTCATGTTTGAGAAATGTCAGATGTGTTTTCTTCTATAAATATCATTTTTCACTGCTTCATTCACAAAGTTATTGCTTCCTCAATATTATCTGTATTTGATGTAATTGATAGTGGTTGTTCTAGTTTGTCTTCCATTGCTGTGACAAAACACTCTGACACCAACTTGGGGAGGAAAGGGTTTATTCAGCTTATATCTCCTGGGTCATAGTTCATCACTTAGGGAGCTCAAGGCAGGAACTCAGGGCAGGAACCTGGAGGCAGGAGCTAAAGCACAGGCCATGGAGGAATGCTTTTCACTGGCTTGCTCCCCTGGCTCATGCCCAGCCTTCCTTCTTATACGGTACATAACAACCTGCCCAGGGTGGCACCACTCATTGTAGGCTGGGCCTTTCCACACTGCTCCACAATCAAGACAATACTCCACAGATGTGGCCACAGGCCAATCCAATGGAGCCAATTCCCCAATTGAGGCTCCCTCAACCCAGGTGTGTCAAGTTGACACTAAAGCTATCCAGCACTATTAACACCTTGTCAACTTGACACACAAAACACATCACTATTAAACCACCACCTTTCCAGTTATTATCCCCAAAGTTTGATGTTAACATTAATCAGAACCTAAGACAGTACAACCTTAAAAGCCCCAGAGTCCTTAAAATGTCCAAACACTTAAAAGTTCACAGTCTCTTAAAAGTCTCTTAACTGTGGGCTGCTGTAAAATCCAAAACTAGTACGGTCTTATTTCAAAGGGAAGAATCAGGCACACTCAAACAAAACCCAAGTCCAGCAAGTAGCTCAAGGCTGGACACCTGGGACTCACTCACAATCTTGTGGGCTCCAAAGGGTTTTGGCAGCTCCCCTTCTCTGACTCTGCCATTTGTGGCACACACAGCTCATCTTGCAGGCCCAGGCTGACTCCATTCCACACCTACTGCTGCTCTTGGTGGTCGTCCCACGGTCCCAGCATCTCCAAAAAGCTGGGGTCGCCACTGAAACTGAGGTTGCTTCTGACCTCTCCTGATGCAAAACCTCAGCTTCTCTTCCTGACCCCTCAAATCCTGGGGTCTTCACTGCAACCAAGGCCGCATTCTGACCAGTGGCCTTTCCTGGCATCTCATAGTGCCAGGCCTCAGCTGTTCTCTGACCCCTTCATGCTTTCAACACCGGAACCATATAGGAGACTCTTACACATTACCAAGTCCTGCTTCTGGCTTGACATGGAGGCTCAGGCCCCTTCTGGAACATAGCTTCTGTGTGCTGACCCTGAAGAAATTTTTTCCAGAAGATTTCACCACAGTGATACTGGTCTCTTGTTACTTACAGCTGATTTTTCAGCCCAGCTAACCAGCATCAATTGTCCCAGTACAACAAAGATTTCACTTCAGGTTCTGGTCTCTTGTTACTTACAGCTGATTTTTCAGGCCCAGCTGACCAGAACCCACAGATTAAACAGTCTTGATGATCTCTGCTTCCTTTTGAAACTAGAAACAAGCCAGGCCTCCATCTTCTACAACTCTTTCAGCAAAACTGTTCCAAGTTCCACAGCCACAGTCTTTAGGCATTCAATGATTTTCTAGCCCAAAGTTCCAAACGCTTCCACAATCCTTCCCCAAAACACCAAGGTCATGTCTGTCCCTACAATAGCCCACTCTTCTGGTACCAATTTCTGTTCTAGTTTGTGTTCCATTGCTGTGACAAAACACTCTGACCGACACCAACTTGGGGAGGAAAGGGTTTATTCAGCTCACATCTCCTGGGTCACAGTTCATCACTTAGGGAGCCCAAGGTAGGAAATCAGGGCAGGAACATGGAGGCAGGAGCTGAACCACAGGCCATGGAGGAATGCTATTCACTGGCTTGCTCCCCTGGCTCATGCCCACCCTGCTTTCTTATACGGTACACAACAACCTGCCCAGGGTGGCTCAACTCATTGTGGGCTGGGCCTTCCCACACTGCTCCACAATCAACGCAATACTCCACAGATGTCGCCACAGGCCAATCCAATGGAGCCAATTCCCCAATTGAGGCTCCCTCAACCCAGATGTGTCAAGTTGACACTAAAGCTATCCAGCACAGTGGTCATCTTTGTATTTTTCAGTAATTGCTGCTATTTCTCTGAAATTAATCTTAAGAGCTGTATCATATTTTACCTCTTGTTTCCACAACCATTTACTTCCCTTCTATGTGTTTTTAATTTATTTGTGTGTGTGTGTATATATATATATATATATATATATATATATATATATATATATGCACATGTATGTGCATGTGGGTGTGTGAATTACTTCACTTCAGCACATAGAGGTCATAGGAAGGAGTCAGATGTCTTCCTCTATAAATCTCTATGCATTCTTTGTGATAAGATCTCTCCCTGAACCTGTAGCTCATGCCTTTGCTAGAATAGAAGCTTTTAAACCCTGTCATCTTCATACTTCCACCCCATTTGAAGCTTGGATTACAGTCATTTGTGGGAATGCCTGGCTTGTTTCATGAGTGTTAGGGAAAGTACTCTTAACTCCTGAGCCATGTCTCCTGCCCTATCTTCTATGTATTTTGACTTAGAATGAAAGAATAATGTAAAGTTATATAAAAAAGAGACTTGGACTGTAAGTGGTAGTTTAAAGTTAACTATTATTATTATTATTATTATTATTATTATTATTGTATTTTTAAGATAGGGTCTCCCTTTAGTCCCAGCTAGCATGGAGCTCACTCTGTAGATCAGGCTGGCCTTGAACTCACAGAGATCCTGCCTGCCTCTGCCTCTTGAGTGCTGGGATGAAAGGTGTATGCCACCATGCTTGGCACTGAAGATGGTTCTTAGCCACCATGTGGGTGCTGGGTGTGGTGGTACACACCTTTCATCTCAGCACTCAGAGGTAGGCAGATCTCTGTGAGTTCAAGGCCAGCCTGGTCTACAGAGTGAGTTCCAGGGTGGCTGGGGCTATAGGGAGACCCTGTCTCAAATAAATAAATAAGTAAATAAATAAATAAATAAATAAATAAAGTTTGTGTTTCTACAAAAGTATTATTAGCTTTGATTCTATCATTGTTCTATAGTATATATGCTTACACATTTGTATATTTGTATAAGTGCATACATATAAGGATTTGTACAAAATACTGTAACTTAATTTTATGTACTTATAGGGAGATCATTACATAAAGTCTAAATAGAATGTCAGCATCACTGTAGATATTGCTGGATGTTTTTAAGCATATTTGTGATCCTAGCACTGTGTTCTGAAGTGCTGCACAGGAAAGAATTATCTGTTTAGGAGAAGATCTGTTACTGGAAAATTTACTATGAGATACTATAATAAAATTTCACAAGAGAGAAATAAGAAGTAGAGAAATACAAATATAAAAGTTAGCAGAACTGAGTAGCAGAAACCTTGGAAATAATGTCCTTTCGAGGTGACAATGCATCTTAATCAAAAAGTAAAACATTGTAGATCAAATCCCAGAAACAGCACCAACTTAGATTATAAAACCATTATGCAATGTTTTATGGACAGGCACTTCAGGATAGTTCAACTGGCATTTTTAAAATAAAAAATGAATGATAACTACTGAAGAGTTTTGAGCTCATCAACTTAATAATGATTCAAACAATCTAATGACATCATCACACTGAATATCTGAATGTCAGAACTGTTAAAGCATGGCCTTCATATATATATATATATATATATATATATATATATATATAATTTTGTGAATATAAAAGTATGATCTTGGTTTTGATTTCACATATATCATGATTTGAGGATTTTTCTCCCATTCTTTAGTTATAATATGTAAAACTTCCAAGTTTATCATTTAACCAACCAAAATAATTTCAACTATTTTGGGAATCTTCTATCCATGTTATTTTTAGTCTTATTTTTATTAATGGAACTTTATCAAATGAAGTTAATTATCAAACTTCATTTGATAATTAAGTTCATTACTTAATTATCAAATGAATTAAAGAATATTCAATACTGTGCAATTGACATACACACACAGACACAGACAGACACAGAAACACAGACACAGACACAGACACACACACACACACACACACACACACACACACACACATGTACCAGTTCTCACTATGTAATATAGGCCAATCTGGAACTTATGTAGAGCAGGTTGGCTTCAAACTTTAGATTGTCTTCTGGCCTCTGCTTTCTAGGTGCTAGGATTAGAGTGGTATGCTATCATGCCTGCATTTAAAAATTTTTATGTATATGAGTGTATTGCCTGCATGTACGTGAGTCCACCCATGTCATGCAATGCCCACCTAAGTCAGAAGTGGGCATCAAATTCTCCTGGAACTGGAGTTATGGATGGTTGTTAGTGGCCATGGTGGGTGCCTAGAATCAGACTTGGTTCTTTTGTAAGAGTAGCCAGTGCTCTTAACTGTTGAGCCATCTCTTCAGCTCCCATAGCCTGGATTTTTAAATATACATTTTAAATGCTGCTTTTTTTCTGATAGAGTTTTCAAGAGTTAGGTAAATCAATATACATTCCTCAGATAGTTTTCAACATGTTATTTCTTTCCTTTTTTTTTTCATCCTCTGAGAATTCATCATTTTTCCATAATCTTTTCAGTCTTTCCATAAAAAGAATCACACACATTTTAGTTAAATTTAACCATAAAGATAACTCATAATGATTTTAGGTCCTTGCCAGTCTGCCCTTATCAGGTTCCTTTTCATAAACCATATCACTGTTAAGCTGAGGAAAGCAGACTATTTGTGAAGCCATGATGAGGATGAATGGGGCAGCTTTGAATATAGTGTCTAAGATCAAAGCACTGTTGTTGAACATCAGTCTGTGGAATTGTGTTTATTTTCTGTATAAGCTGGCAGTTTCTTAATTCTCTTTTTACTAAATGTACAAATACAAACATATGTATTTGTTTTATATAATATAATATTTGGAGTGTAATAGATGAGATTCTGTACTTTTAGCATATATTTTGGCAGCATATAAACTTTCATTTATGTTCACTGCTTTGTTTATCAATGATTGTGTTGATTTGTGTGTACTTACCATCAGTTTGCTTTACATCTTTAGGCTAGACTGTATTTCCTCAAATGACACTGAGAAGTATAACCAACACTAAAAAAAGGCCGAATCCGTCGGAATTAAAAAGTAGAGAAAGATGCAGAAAAGTTACGTCAGAATGCATGATCTGGAATAGGTAGGGGTGGGGTGGGGGGAAGGGAAGGGGATATATGCCTGAACTGAATTGGAAAATGATGTATGAAATACACAAAGCATCAATTAAAAAAAACATTTTAATGAGCTTTAAAAAAAAATAAAAATAAAAATAAAAAGTATATAAAGGTAGGCATTTATTCCAGGAAATTCAGTCTCTCTTGTGCGAATCCACGGCCGCCAGCCATCCTGAGGGCCTTGGAAAGCGCATTTCTGAGAGGTGGGGAGAACCTTTTATAGAGGGGAGGGGAGATGGTAACCTATTTGAATCTGGCCAACTAAAACAGGCCAGGGGCTCAGATCTGGAGGTGGGTCCAGAGGTCTCATGGGAATCTGGCCTGACCGGAAAAGGAGGGTCTTTCCTATCTTGGCTTTGTCCCCGGGCCTGACCTAGCATCCCAGACTCTTAGGATATAGGGGGCGACGATTCTGCTCTTGCTTCTTCCTGCTGAACTGGGACGATGAAGGGTGGGGGAGTCTGGAGTAGGTAGGCACAGGGGTGTAGGGATGTAACCATTCTGGAGACCTTCTGGATGCATTCCTGGTTGGGTGAAAATTGAGACAGTAACAAGACAAAGGGACCCGGCCAGGGTGTCATGGCATTTAGCACCTGTGCCAGTAGGGGTAGCCGAGGGGAAGGAGGTGGAAATGAAGGTGCAGAGGGCTAAGGGTACCCTGCCTGGCCATTCAGACCTGTCCTTGAGGGTCTCTGGAAAACCTGAGAGTGGTGGGTCCCAGCTGATCCACGGACCATTCTTCCTGGGTTGGGGCCCTCTTGAGTCTGGACAAATGGTACCAGTGTGGCTGGCCTAGAAGTTTGGCTGCTGATGGCATCCTAAGGATGACGATGTGGGGTCCAGTCCACCTGGGCTCAGGAGACTCAAGATATAAAGTTTTAAGGAGAACACTGTCCCCGGTGTGAGAGGCCAGGTCAGTGGTTGTGGACTCCACTGAGGTAGGAGGACGAAGGAGAAGAGAGGAAGATGGGGGGGGGGGGGCCAAGCTGTTTGGAGAGAAATGCTACTGCCCAGTATGAGGGCTCAGTGGGTTGGGCTAAGGCCACTGTAGCTACTCCCAACTTTCTGTCTATAAAGAGGCAGAAAGGGCATGAAGAATCTAGGAGAGCCAATGTGGTGGTGGTCGGGGGGAAGCCAGGAGGGATCCTAAGGAGAAGCAGGGGCAGCCAGGAGGGATCCTAAGGAGAGAGAAGTGGATGATAGCGGGATGGGAGAGAGGCCCCGTGGGGGTTTCCTTAGCTACCTGGTACAGTGGTTCAGCTGTAACAGCAAAATTAGGGATCCAGTGACAGAAGAAGCCCACCAATCCTAGAAAATAGAGGATGTGGTCTGCTGTCTCTGGAGGCTGTAGGTCTCATATGAAATTGACTTACTCTAACCTGAGAGTACTGGAAGGGAACATTAGAACCAGAGTCAAAGAAAGAGAGATCCTTGGCCAAGGCTTAGCCAAAGAAGTGTGGGCTATCCCAGAAGCCCTGAGGAAGGACTGTCCATGTAAGCTGTTCTGCAGATCTGGTGTCTGGGTCCTCCCATGTAAAAGCAAAAAGAAGTAAGAAGGCCAGGACAGGGCTGGAGAGATGGCCTAGCGGTTAAGAGCTAGTGTCGACTGCTCTTGCAGAGGACCCAGGTTCGATCCCCAGCACCCACATGGCAGCTGAAAACCGTCTGTAACTCCAATTCCAGGAGAACTCCAGTTCCAGGGGAATCCGACGCCGTCTTCTGACCTCCACAGCATTGCACAACACGAGTGCACAAACCTACATGCAGACAGTACATTCAAATAAATAAATAAATAAATAAATAAATAAATAAATAAATAAATAAAAGGCCAGGACAGTGAAATGGGAGACTGAGGTTTACGGGTTAGGGTGGCCTGAACTAGACAGTAGGTGCCAGATGGCTTACGTACTAGAAGAATGGGGGTGTTGCAGGGTTAGTTAGTAGAGATAGGAGGCAGGCAATGGTATGCTTGAACCCATGGTGGTGGGTTTCAGAAATAGGAAACTGAGGCCTGGAAGGAAAAGAGGTGAGGTCCTTGAGGCGTATCAGGACTGGTGGGTGGTGAGAGGCGATTACTGGAGTGGAAATGTCCCAGACCTGAGTGTCGACAGGATCAGGAAAGGCAGAAGCTGGACAATCCAGGGTGGGGACCTGGGAGGCTGTTAGGGATAAAAGAAGGTGAGAGTCGGAGAGGTGTGAGGAACAGAGACACGTTTACCTGGAAGTGGCTGAGGGAGAGTCCAGAGGGGTGTGAGGAACAGACACGATTGCATGGAAGCAGCTGAGGACACGGCCTAAGAGGGGCACTGGATAGACAGACAGGACTAAAAAAGACTAAAAAAGAATGGGTGAAAATTGACCTGTGAGGACACATAGGAAAGGTAGAGTCCTTCATGGGAGAGAGGGAGTCCTGTCCACTCCTGTGACAGAAATTGATGAGGGAACTCTAGGGCCAGAGTGTGAGGTCAGTACAGAAAGGTAACCCAGGTGTCCAACAGGAAGGAAATGGATGTACCCGCTACCTGGAGCATCAGCCTAGGCTTACGGAGGGTCAGTGGGGTCTCTGAGTCTGGCTGGCCTCAGTCCTCTGCCAGGCAAAGAAATTCAGAGGCCGGAAGAGATTGGGGTGCTTGGGGCAATGGGGCTGGACCTCCGTAGCGAGGCACAGAGGACGAGCCTGTGCCTGGGGAACTCAAGACTTCCAATGGCCAGGTTGCTGGCAGAGAGGGAACAGCGTGGGTGGCCTGGGGTTTGAACAGTTTTTAGCCACTTTGAAAAGTGATACAATTTCTAGTGGATCAGTTCAAGCACTTGTTCTTGGTACTCAACCACTTATGCTTTGGAGAAATCTAAGTACCCACATGGAGAGGCCATAAAATAAAATATATGCAATAAAGTTGGAGGGAACAACAACAAAAGAATAGGACAATAAAAAAAAAAAAAGACAAAAAAAGAGAGTGAAACTATGAAGTTCTCCCCAAACAATAATCCTCTGCTTTGAAAAAAATTTCTAAGCATTAAAAAAAAAAAAAAAAGACTGAGAGAAAGATGCAGGACAGTTATGGCAAAATGCATGATCTGGGGTGGGGTGGGGTGAAGGGAAAAGGGAGTATGCCTAAACTGAATTGAAAAATGATGTCTGAAATGAACAAAACATCAATAAAAGCACACACAAAAAATAAAATAATAATAATAAAAAACTCTGGAAAGACTCAGAAAAAGATGCAAGACCTGTACGGCAGCATGCATGAACTCTGGTGGGGTGGGGGCATGGAAAGGGAAATTAGTCTAAATTGGATTGAGAAATGATGTATGATGTATGGTAAAGTTTAATAACAATAAAGATATATTTTTAAAAAGAGTAAGGTGGCTTGTTTCACAGAAATAGATGATTTGAGTACATTGAATAATCTAATACTCAGTTTAGAATGTGTTTCATTTGCTTCTTCAAATATTTAAGAAAAACTTTACATCAAACCAGACCTTGAGTTATAAGGTTTTGATGAGGTTTATCACTGACTTTAAGGATTTTTTTTTCTCAAGGGATATAATGAAGAGAAAATCAAAGTTTGTAAGTGACTTCATAAGTTGATAGTACACTAGACACATATTTTAAATAACTAAAATCTGACAAAATCAGCCAGGCATGGTAGTGCTCACCTTTAATCCCAACACTCTGGAGGCAGAGGCAGGTGGATCTCTGTGAGTTCAAGGCCAGCCTGGTCTACATAGAGAGTTCCGGGACAGTAGGGGCAGCAGAGAAACACTGTCTCTCAAAAAGACAAAAAAAAAAAAATCTGATTAAATCAGACATTTTACTCATCTGTGATACAGTAGCATTTAAAGATCTATGAAAAATACCTCCACTCTGATTATTGTTAGACATGAAAGATAAATACACAAACATTTTTTTCATACCTTGCCTTGATAAGTATGGGAAGAAAAATTATTATAAGCAGAATCTACTGTACTCTTCCCAAATCAGCACTACAAATCACTCCACACATTTCTAAACTTCATTCATTTTTAATAATGGGATCTGGATTGACTCTTAGTTTGTAAAAATCATGTAGTTTGTCCTTCAAAATAGAACTAGCAGTGTAAAGCCTTCTTATATCTGAGGCCACAAGCATTATTTACTATAATTGTTTTTGATATCCATTAACCTGTAACTTTTGGTTCAGTTTGTTCCCTCCATGAATTCTTACTGATGGTTATAAGGTGCTTGTCCCTTCCTGATCCACCATTAATGGCAATTCTAGTTCTTAAGTTTCTTCAGCGCTATGACCATTATGTTTTCTGCTTTGCTTTGAGTCTTTTGCCATATAACACTGTCATCAATCAGACAGGACACCCAGTTAGAGATAAGGCAGGGGAATTAAATATTGGCCTTGTAAACAAACCATAAAAGACACATTAAAAGCTATAGTTTTGTTCCCTATCACAGATTCACAATCCATTTCCATTTGCCTTATTGTAGGCACAACATAGAAATAAAAGGCTAATATGGCAATTAAAATAAATCATGACAACTCCTTTATACAACTCTGTATGGGAAATGCAACTTGCCAATATCAGATAAATTTGAATGTTGTACCACAGGGACCGCCAGTCCTATCCTGAGATGTCTATAGCACACTCAATGAGCTCTTATACAATTAAGAAGGGACAATGCCAATCAATGAACAAATTATCAGCATCATTTAAACAGGAAGTTAGTAGGACATGCCATAGAGTATGGATGTGATATCACCTCTGAGTCACGAAATACTTATCTGTAACGTGGATCCAGTTTCCCAGGTCACGGGATGTTTGTAAGATGTAAGCAAAAGGTGGGTTCTGATTGCCTTTCTCATTGGTTCTTCTTACTGGAACTTAAACATTCTTTCACTCTCTTTATGGAGTTAGTTCTCTTTATTCACCTGAGATGTGCTCTGAAGTTTCATGCTATAGTACTAGCAGGTTTACATGTATTCCTTTCTCTTGCTTTTTGTTCTAGTTTGCTTTCAATTCTTCTAACAAAACACTCTTGACTAATACCAACGTGGGGAGGAAAGGTTTTATTTGCCTCACATCTCCCAGGACAAAATTCACCACTTTGGGATCCTAAGGTAGGATCAGGGCAGGAACCTGGAAGCAAGAACTGAAGCACAGACCATGGAAGAATGCTGCTTACTGGTTGGTTTACCCCCTGATACATGTTCAGCATGCTTACTTATATAATACAGAAAAAACCTGCCAGGGGTGGTAATACCCTCAGTGGGCTGGGCCCTCCGACATCACTCAACAATCAAAAAGATATCCTGCAGACATAGCCACAGGCCAGTAAAATGGAAGCAGTCCAACTAACACAGCTGTGTGAAGTTGACAACTAAAGCTATCCAGCATATTTCATATTTTTTCTATCTAGAAACACATTATGTATCTTCCTCTTAAAGGCTCTGTTCATTATAAGGAACCAGAAAAACATAAGAAAGTTCAAAACAGAAAAAAAAAAAAAAACATAGTTAGGACCAGCAAGACAGCAAGATGGCTCAGCAGAAAAAGCACTTGCCACCAAACCTGATGATCTGCATTCAATTCCTAGGACCCACATGGTGGAAGATGATAACAGACTCCAGAAAGTTGTCCTCTGGCTTATTTGCCATGGCATGCTGCCTGTTACATGAATAAATGAAATAAAAAATAAAAACATAAATAGCCTAAGTTTTTAATTTGTGTCTATTTTAGGCTATTTTTCCTTGTGGAGTTTTTAAAAGCAATTGATACAAACTATATTTACAATTATGTAAATGTGGTAATATTCTATTTAGTTGTTTATGTGGATATACTCTATAGTTTCCATGACTCCAAAAAATACCTTTACCAACTTCTTTGTTCCTGTTATTTCATCTGAAGATAACACTGCCTACACTGTACCTGCTTTGAATTCAAGGCTTCTACTTCCTTTGATGCCAATGTGGTTTACTGTTCCCATTCACTGAAAAATACCAAGTATTTTCACATCAAACCATGCCCAAAATTGTTGGCCATTCATACTGAGATTGATATTTACTATGTTTCTGTCATCAGTTCCAAATCTTTTTGGCATTAAGTTGGTATTTGGAGTTTTGATTATTTACAGACAAGTAAAAAGTATTTCTTAAGCCTCCACCTATTTAGATGGTATGTTGGTTTTTTTCTTCATCACTGTGACAAAGAACAAGCCTATGAGAGGAAGGATTTATTCGGCTCACAGTTTGAGAAGGTGGTGTTTATCCTGATCTGGGAGGTCAAGGCAGTTGGAGAACTGTGGCTGGAATTCCTCAGATTTTGGCAGATAAGAAAAGTGACAGGAATGCTGATAGTCAGCTAGCTTTGTTGCTGTTCCCTTTCTATTCAGCTTTGGATCCCAGTGCATGGCATGATGTCACCCACATTCACACTGGTTCTTCTCTGGTCAGTTAACGCTCTCTCTAGAAAAGCCTTCAGAGATAAACCCAAAGTGGTGCCTCATTAATAGAATATTTGTTACTTACTTCAATCAAGTTGGTGATGAAAACAACCAGTCACATAAGCCAGCTCTTCCAGAAGGCATAAACTTCAGGAGATCCCCATGTAAAAGCTGTTTCCTTTTCTTTGTGCGTATGTGGGGAGGGAGGAGGAGGAGGGCCAGTATTGATAAGGAAAACTGTATAATTAAATAGCATGACAATAAGTTACTATATATTTTCCAAACATTAATTTGCAAACATGTGAGATTGCTTTCCCAGTTTTGTGTTAGTAACTTTTCTTTCCAGTGCTGGGCAGAGACAAGCATCTGAATGTCAAGTAATCACTCCCTCTGACCCACATATAATCTCCTGAATTTGACATGAAAACTGGCTGTTTCAAATTTATTTATGTATAACTTCGTCACTTGTTGTAAACTATAGTTATTTTAGGAAATTTCTTCCACTATCAGAAGGAAAATTTGGCCAAATTGTCTGAGGCCCTTAAGGTGAAGCCAGTGGCTGCCAATCAGATCTCAGCGGCTTTCCCAGCAGGATCTCAAAGTTGGCATGCAGACATCATCTGTCCTGTGTTCACCTTTGATCCTATCCGAGTAGGCAGTTTCTAGGAAATTGTCCTCTTCTGACCTTCTGTGCTAGGAAATCTTTCTCAGAAAGCTGAAGCTGAAGCTGAACCCAAACCCCTTCTTACAAAACAGCTGAGAATCTGCCTACGGACAGCCAGGGCAAAGGCTTCAGTGATGTTCTCAGGCCCCAAGGCAGCAGCAGTTGGATGCGCCCATGCAGCTGTGAAGATGCCAGGCCCTGTGCACTGCAGATCTGAACTTAGGTGCAAACAGCACCACACTGATGCTCCAGAGGGAATCCCAAGAGTGTACACTGCTCTTGATGCTTCCTTCTCTTCCTGTGATGTCTCTTCCTACCAGAGGCACCTCTCGCTGGCTCTTGGCAGCTGCTGCTTTCTGTCCTGTGATCTACTGTGTAGCTTTTATGCATACTAACTCAGAAGTTGGCTGCCACCTCTGTCCTGGACCACTGTCTGCTTTGTTGCATCCTGAAGAATTTGTCACCTGTAACCCCATGCAGCCCAAAGAACTATCAGGTGCTGTGGTCAAATAGGTGCCAGTGACCAACCTGGAGAAACTTCACAGGAGTCTCTGGAGAGGCTAAGCCTAGCACAAAGTCTCAGGGTAGCTCCTGCCTGTGAAGAGGCTGTGCCTGTGCCCACTTAGCCACCCACAACAATCTAGCAAGTGTTTCAGGCAGTGTTCTTTGGTGTGGTGGAATGATGGCAGGCAAAGTGCAAATGCTATGTATGTTCAGAACAATGGGTGCAGGGAAGTCCGAATATAGAACACAGGCCAGCAAAGCCAGAAGGGCCTGCTACTCATTAAGTTTCATTTTTAATTTATTTTTTATTGTTGTGCATTCAGAATCCTTTTTGTTGTTGCCAAATATTTAGTGATAACGCTATAGACAGTTACAAGATCTGACAATTTAAGAAACTGTTCTCTATATGATAAATAGTATCCTTTATGAATTTAAAAAATTTGGGAGAATTTATTTTTTTTATTTATGGGTAAGATTGTATTTTAATTTTTTTTCAGTGAAAAGATCCACAAACCTTTTCAAGTTTTGTAAGGGACACAAGGGTTAAGAGATTTCAAGACCCATCACTCTAAATAATAATTATTAAATGGATAAGATTATTTCTAAGAGCTAGAAAGAATTCTGTGTAGTAGTGAAATATCAGATGAAATAATGTATCAGAAAATAATTAATGTATAGTCAATTTATAAAATGGTATAGAAATTTATAAAATGGTATAGAAATTTTATGAAGAATAAATTTGAATTTGATTCAACTGCAAAATAACCAGACAACAGGTATGTTCTATATATCTGTACAGAGTATATAAGAATGAGATAAATAAAGCTTAGCATGGTGGTGCACACCTTTAATCCCAACACTCAGCAGGCAGAGGCAGGCAGGTATCTCTGTGTTCAAAGCCAGTCTGGTCTATATAGTGAGTTCAAGGTCACCTGGGGCTATTGGGACACCTTGTCTCAAAAAGACAAAAAAAGCAAAAACAAAACAAAAAAAGAGATGATGATTATGAACATATGTAACTTTAAATGGCACACAAAATGGTACAGAAGATGGACAGATACACAGATTACCATTGTGATGATTTACAGGTAGCATGGGGCATAGCTTTTCCTCTGAGTTGAAACATTCTCTTCTGAGGGAAGGATTCAGGAAAAAAAGTCAATTTTAAGATGCAGGAAGCTACAGAAATTAGAAGATTCACAAGCCTCTTGGACAGTTAAGCATCTGGTTATTTTCCAAATATAATTTTTAGGATTTCTTTCTATTAATGATTCTGGTTTTATACCATCATGATCAGAAAAGTTACCTGATATGGTTTCAGTCTGTTAAATTAATTAAGGCTTTTTTTTTCTTTTGAGACAAAGTTTCCTTGTAGCTCCAGCTGGCCTAGAAATCACTATGTAGACCAGGGTGACTTCGATTTTATAGAGATCAGCCTGCCTCTGCTTCCCCCAAGCACTGTGATTAAAGGTATGTGCCACCATGCCCAGTTATTTTATGTATTATTATAATCTATCCTAAGAAATGTTCCTTGTGTGATTGAAAGAATGTATTTTTTTGCTGCCATAGGATGAAATGTTCTTTATGTGTCTGTTAGGTCAATTTCATGCAGTTCATGTCTAGTGTTTCCTTGTAAATTTTACATCTGGAACTCAGTCTACAGTTGCAGCTGGGAAATAGAAATGTCCTAAGGAGTTAAAGTTGAAAAATAAGCATATGAAAGCATATAGTAAAACTCAAAATGTTCTAGTACTGCAGTGATGATGTATAATTATATCTTCAGTATAAAATTATAAGACAAGACTATTTAAAGTAGCCAAAACTAAAATAACCCAGGGAAAGTGAACAATATGAAAAGATATAAGTGGAGCATCCTTTCCTTCAGTGATGTAGTCGCTAATAATTTGCCCTCACTTCACTGAATAAACCCCCACCCATGCTCAGGTACATATTAAACTCAGTAGGCCACACAAAGGACCAAGAAATGAAGGTAGAAGGGGCACTTGTTTGAAAGGATTCCAGACAGAAGGGGATTATGGAGAGAACTGAGGGGTAAAAATAACAAAATTAATTATATAAATGCATGAAACTAGTAAATAATAAAATACACTGCAACTTCTGTGGACATGTGTGAATTCTTGCCTCAGAACAAATAGAGGATTGGAGCTAAGTCACTGGAGATTTGGTTTGTGTGGTATATGTAGCGGTTTCTCTAGGGTTGAAGGGAATAAGGAGTTCTGAGTCCATTTTGCTGATTCTCTAGACCTCAACAAAACTTGTCTTGCCCCTTCCCCTACTGTGCAAAACTGGTTTCTCAACTTGGCCAGCTCAGCAGTTCTTATGCAAATTCCCCCAGGGTTGCTCAGGTGTTCAGCAGAAAGGCATTGGAGCTTGGATATTTTAATGCAAATTTAGTTCCTAAAGGCAGCAGTAAAGGGCTGAGGCCCACATGCTTCTGATGTGAATTCAGGTTTTTTACAGTGACTATGCTGCAGGGACAAGAGCAGTGTTTTTTGTTTGTTTGTTTGTTTTTAAAGGACAAGTTTTCCTCCTTAAACTGAAAAGTTAAAAAAGTTATATTGTAAACATCTCTAACATGTTTTAACCTTTTCAATCTGTCTTGGTCTTATTCTAAAAGTTTATCTTTGTTTCAACCTGTTTCTGGATGTAATTGTGTTGCACTCTTGCCTTTTTGTGGGTTTCTTGGGCAACCGTCTTTGGATATCTATGACTCTTTCCACCTAACCTAATTGTTTTTCATCCATGCATGTTTCTTGGCTGGTGTAATTGTGGGTCAATCAGATCCATAATTGAGTTCTCAGCTAGCCCAGCAGGTTAAGAGATCAAGATCCCCTAGCTGGATATGAAGCTCTTGGACTACCAGTCTCTTAGCTTGGATTGAGGCTACATAGCAGGAAGCCTTGCAAGGGATGGGTGGACATCAGGCTGTGGGGCTATCAGCTTCACAGCATTGACTATGAAATAATCAGTTTTGTAGGCGGATTGCCAGCTGTTGGAAAGGCATTAGTTGTCCTGGGAAAGCCCTCATCAGTAACAGGGCAGGCAAACAGACCCCCTCTCTAGCAGTGCCTGTCAACTGGTGCATTCATAAGCAGCAGTGTCCTCAATAAGTACCCCCAAAAAAAGCCATGTGGAACAGATCTTGGGCTAGGTATCTGGAGATAATTTTAAGCTATGGCCATTTAAAAGTTTTCTCTTAAATTTTGTACACAAAATCCTTTGGTTTAAATTCCATCCTGGCAGGTGCTGATACCAGAAGCTTGCACCCTCTAGTGATTGAGATATTGTAGGCCACTACAAAAATTTGTTGTCATCCCTTTACACAAAAGCCACAGTTCTTAGTTCAAGATACCATCTAAAAATTTATGCCTGTGCCCACAACAGGAACTGTCATGATAATGTTTAAGTGCCTGAAAGTGACTCCCAGCCACAAGCTGTCAGGCAGTGTCAGGCCAGGCAGGTACAAGGCAGGCTCCCACCCCCAATCTCCCCACCCCCTCTTCCCCCCACCCCCCAACGTCAGCAAGGTGGGTTTATCAAAATTTTTTCATGGAGTAAGGAGAGGCTCATGAGGGTACTCCTCTTTGTGATTTATAGGTGGTTAACTGTTTCTAGTGGGGAGAGACTTGCTATGCCCCACCTATTCTTGAGGCTCTGTAAGCAGTTAAATTTGCTGGAAGAGAAGAGGCATTTTCTTCAGTGATATAGTCACTGCTAAACTCTCTGTTCACTTTTATTTATTTTTATTCTTTATTGAGCTTTGGTGCATTTCATATACCATTTCTTAATTGAATTAGACCCCTTCCCCATCCCTGTCTCCCTGCCTCTCTGAGAACTCATGCATTCTGCCATACATGTTAAGTCCTGTCTTGCATCTTTTTTTCAGTCTTTTTAAAAATTTTTTTCAATGCAGAAGTTTACTGTTTTGTCCTGTTCTTTGAACAAGTCGTTTTTGTTGTTGTTCCCTTTCATTTTATATTACTCCAAAATATACATATGCATTCCACACATATACCAGATTTACAAAGTCTGAAAAAAACCCTCTAGGTTAATGTTAAAACATATTTAGGGATTCACAGTTTAAAACTAAACTTGTATGAAGGTTAATCATAGCACTTGGGAGGCAGAGGCAGGCGGATCTTTGTTAGTTCAAGGCCAGCCTCGTCTACAGAGTGAGTTTCTGGGACAGCTGGGGCTACAGGGAGACCTTGTCTCAAAAAAGACTATATATATATATATATATATATATATATATATATTCCTAAATTACATAGCAAGTTGATGTATGTTTTTTTAAAAAAAAAGATAATCAAAGAAACAATCAAAGAAGTGAAGAGAAAACCCACCCAAAGAGTGGGAGGAAATCTTCCTGAGTGACACATCTGACAGAGGTTTAACATCCAGAGTCCATAAATTACTCAAAAAACAGTACCAAGGAAACAAATGACCCAATTAAAAGATGAAGTAAAGATCTCAAAAGAGAATTTACAAGAGAAGAAGCTGGCTAAGAAATATCTTAAAAAGTGTTCAAAATCATTAATAATTAAGGAAATGCAAATTAAAACCACTTTAAGATTTCATTTTACCTTTGTAAGACTGGCTATAATCAAGAAAACAAATGATATAACATGGTATACAGGTTGTGGGGAAAGGAGAACACTCATTCACTAATGATGGGATTGCAAACTCATGCAACCCCTATGGAAATCAGTGTGGAGAACTCTTAAAAGACTAAAAATAAACCTACCACTTGACCCAGTAATACCACTCCTGGTTATATACCCAAAGAATTCATCCTATATCAGAGATACATGCACAACCATGTTTATTGCTGCTCTTTTCACAATAGCAAAGATCTGGAAGCAACCTATGGGTGCCTGAACTGATCAGTGGATAATGAAAATGTGGTATATTTACACAACAGAGTTCTATGCAGCAGGAAAGGAAGATGACATGATGAAATTTGAACATAAATAGATGGAACTAGAAGCTGTTATGCTAAGTGAAAAAGCACAGTCTCATTATGCACTTTTAATTATATCCTTGCCACCATAAGCAAACTCATCTGCTTATGAAATCCAACCCCTGAAACATTAAAGCTGAAGGAGACTAGTTGGGAAAAGGAAGAAAATCAGTGGGAATGAAAAGGAAACAGGAGAGGGTAATGGAGAGTGGATATGATCAAAATGCATTATAGGCATGTGCAAAATATCAGAATGAAATAAGGTATAATTATGAAATAATTATGATTAATATATGCTAATAAGAAGTTAATGCAACAAAAAGTTGTAAGCACAAATTATTATATCTGCCCCATGGGATCCTCTCTGAAAATTACAAAACTATATATCAACCCCTCAAAGAATTTATATCTAATAATTTACTCTAAATTCCTCCTGGAATTGACTCATTGCTAGAAGGTGTACTGCTGCCAGTTTCTTTTATTGTGCTCATCATTTTTCAGTCATTACTCCAATGAGTTTAATATAAAACAGAATAAAGTTTTGTTTATTTGTTTTTGATAAGGAGAACAAAGACATTTTTTTTTACTTCTTTGAACTTTTATACACCATACTGACAAATGACATTTTTTTTCCTTGCATAGTTTTTCATGGCTGTCCATTAAAATTATAACCTGATATCAGGAAACAAGTATTCTTTATTAGTATTGACCTAGATGATTCATTTTCTTCCAAAGTCTGAAATATTTAATAGTATACTTGAAATCATTGTTATAATAATTTGCTTGCCAGTGAATAGTATTTCAAATAGTTTTACTATTATACATTTAGGTGATGTTTGATTTCAGGTGGCCTGTCTTCGTCATTTTAATTCTTAGCTGTAAAACAATTCCTTTGACCTGAGCCAATCTCTAAAATGAATGATATTGGTTTATTCTTAGTGATTAAGAACATGAAATTAATAAAAATTATTAGGTCTGACAGTTATAACATGTAAACTTATAAGTGAAATGTCTTCAATTATATTGTTCTAATCATGTCATCAGTTTTCTCCCAAGTTTTGTTTTCTTACTTCAGGCCTCAATTTCTTTGACATACCCCATCTGTTGTGTGGCTTGTAATGGTTATTTTTACTGTTATTTATTTATTTATTTATTTATTTATTTATTTATTTTAATTTTATACATATGAGTGTTTTACAGGCATTCACATAAAGCACACACATGCATGCCACACCTATGGAGGGCAGAAGAAGGTGAAAGTTCCCCAAAACTGGAGTTAAAGATGGGTGTCAGCCAATCAGAAACTTCTAATAAGCCACTTGAGAGCTCCTTCACCACAATCATGCCTGGAAATCAGTACCCAGAGATCAATCAACTCTGATAAACCTGTGTGCTTTCTATTTCTTCTGTCTCTATTACATTTTTTAGTTTCCTTAAGAATAAATTCCTGGGGCTGGAGAGATGGCTCAACAGTTAAGAGCACTGGCTACTCTTACAGAGGACTTAGGTCCTCGCACCCACATGGTGGCTAACAAATATCTCTATTTCCAATTCTAGGGGATTCTAACACTCTCTTCTGGCCTCCATGGCCATTGCATGACACAGGCGCACTTACATGCATTCAAGCAATAGACTAATACACATAAAATAAAAGTAATAAATGCTTTAGAGAAAGAATAAACACCTAAGTAAATTTAAAAGACATGTCTCAGGCTCTGCTTTCTGGAAATCCTAGCTAAGACAGACATCTCCCAGGGAAAGAATGATTTATTTCCTTCTTATTATTGTAATAAGACTTACCACGGGATATATTTCTGAACAACAACATATAAAACAGTAATCTTTGAGCGGGGTGTAGTGGCACATGCCTTTAATCCTAGCACTTAGGAGGCAGGGGCAGGTGGATCTCTGTGAGCTCAAGGCCAGCCTGGTCTACATAATGAGCTCCAGGACAGCTGGGGCTACAGAGAGACCCTGTCTCCAAAAGACCAAAAAAAAGCAGTAATCTTCATTTTTCACTATTTTTACTGAATTTTTGTATAATCATATTTAGATCCCCTCACCTATCTGTATCCTTCCATAGTGCCTTTGCCATATTCTATGCATTCTGTTACATATGTTAAGGCCTATCAAATCAAGTTTGTGTCCCCAGATATTCCTTGCTGTGAGTTCATCGAGTTTGGTCAACTTCTCTAATGCCTCTTCCTTAAAGAAGACCAACTCTCCCTAAATCAACAGCAATCAGTTGCTAAATAGTTCTTAAGCTAAGGTTGAGACTTCTTTACCCATTCTATGCTGTGTTTCTGTTTGGTTTGACTTTGCATGGGTCTTATACATGGTGTCACAATTGCATAAGTTCATATGCAATTTTTCAGAAGCCTGAAAGCCTATGTTTCCTTATGTTCATGCACTCACTCTGGCTCCTACAATATTTTCACCTCCTCTTCTGCAATGGTCCCTGACCTCTGGGTGGCAGATGGACCTCTGGGTGGCAGATTTTCAGTAACAGAGTTCTGTCTACCACACTCAAAAGCAGTAATTTTATAGGGAGCCTAGTAAATATTTTTCTCCCAATTACTGAATGAAAAGGGGAAGCTCTTTTTCTCCCTGCATTTGACTATGAGCGTGAGATAATTAGAGTTGTTGCCACTGCTAATGAACTCTTCTAGCTAGGTGTGAACCATAAGCAGCTGAGGAGTAATTCTAGAATTAATGGGTCTTAGCTTATGTTCTGGGCTGACAGGCTTATGACTCTAAGCTCTAAGAACTAGACATATGATTCTCAGCTTTAATAGCCAGACACTTATGCACAGCTCTAAGTCTTAGGTTGGAGGCTTATTGTTTTGGGCTTTATTGACAGTGGCCCAGCACCTGTCAGATAGTGAAATCACAACTGTAAGCAACAGTTTCTAAGAGTATCAGTAGGCAGTAGGCAGTGCCAGATTGTATGTAACCCTTAAGATTTTAGTAACAGTACATTGCTCTGTTAAGGCTTGTCAGCTTTATGGAATTCTTGCAACTGTGGCCTACAGTTCCTTGTCCTTGAATCATCACAGCTTTCTCTCCTCTCTATATTTCTACCATCATTCATAGCTTCTGTTCCTTATTTGGCTTCATCATCTCTTTTTGGAATTATTCATCCACCTTCCTGCTAGTGCTATTGATGCTAATATTGTTGCTGCTCATGTTACTAATTATTTTTCTTCATACTGCAGCTCAGCTCCTCCACTCATGGAATGATTCAGAAGCAAGTAATCAAAGACCATGTCCGAAGAGGCCTTTTATTGGGCATAATGTAAAATGAGGGGGCAGCAGAGGAGGATATGTCCTTTGATACTAAAAAAAAGCTGAAAAGATGTCTGATATATAGCCAGGAGAGTGTATGGCATTGGTGTGGCATGCAAATGAAGGATTATATATGCATCAATCACAGCACAGATTCCAGTTCCATCAACATAGAAGCCCAACATAGAGACCATATGTAGTACTTTGTGAGTGTCAAACACAAGTCCTAAATTCCACCCACAAGTCAGTCACAGTAATTTTGTTGACTTACTGAAGAGCTTCTTCCTGGCCCATATTGAGTGAGAAGAGCTACAAGGTCATCCCAAATTCACCAAGGCTTGTCTTACCTTAAGTTCTGACTTTTCAAGGCCAGTGTCTAGAGAGGCTGTGAGTAGAGTGAGGCCTTGGGCAACAAGACATGTATTTTACTTGAAGCAGTCTTTGCTGCTGGCATATTCTTAGCATGTTTGTAATGGGTCTGAAACACTTGATATTCCTTGAGAGCAATCCTGAACATTGCCAAAGAAGGGCCTCCTCAGCTGACCATTCCCTGTTCCAGGATGCCACCCATGAGAGAAGCATCTGTCTCCTGCCATTCAAAGGTCCAGAAGGCCCACTCAAAATATTTCAGGAAACCAATCACAAGATTACATGAGACCATCACAGGGCTGATGATAAATTTTTAAGGAAAGCTCCAACATGACTAACATTTTATAATTAACAATGCTTTACAATTCTTAACCCATGCCTCAGTGGCCCAGAGAGTTGCATCATTAAATGGGTCCCACTCTCATTTTCAATACTTAACATGAATATCGTGATGGCAAAGTAAAAGTCTGAAAATATCCAGGCCTTTGGTAATGTCATTATGCTATGGAACCAACCTTTGGAGACAGGCTCCTAAACATCTTATTGTTCCAAAAAGTAATTAAATACTGAACAAAAATACCTACAGTTTTAAATATATAGTTTTACAGGCTAGAGAGATAATTCAGTTTGTAGTGCTTTTGGCATAAACATGAAGATCCAAGTTTGATGCCAAGCACGAGTGTAAAAAGCCATGCATGGTGTTATGTGCTTGTGATCCTAGCACTAGAAAGAGACAGGTGGATCCTTGGGGTTTGCTGGTCAGCTAGCCTAGTCCAATTATGGAGCTCCAGGTCCCAGTGAGAATCCCTGTCTCAAAAATAAGGTGGGTGATTCTGATACTTAATGTTGACCTTTGCGTTTCATACACACACACACACACACACACACACACACACACACACACACTTAGGCATATAAAATAGCATGTGCTGACATTCATTTACATATGCAGACACAAATATTGCACTTTTGTATTAGATGCTCAGCAATCTTATGCTTCTGTATGAAGTAAAACTTCTCTTGTCCTTTTATCCAAACTTCTTATTTGTCCCTGAGTTTGGCTTTAGAAATACATAATCTTTCATAACTTATCTTTACAGTTCATAATTCTAGACAATTCTTTTTTCACACAAGATTTGAAAATTTTAAGTGAACTCAGATCCATTTTAATAACATGTTCACCCTTGTACTTACTAGATATGCCTGGATTATGCACTCAGTGTGAAATTTCATTTTGTAGGAAGGTGGGAAGAAGAAGCCAAACTATGTATAATTTATTCCCTAACAAAAGTCAAAATAACTGAGTTGAAACTTTATTGTAATTACAAGAGGAAGAATTGTTTCTAAGGAAACAAATATGAGATTTCAAGTCATTTTCCAATTGTATAAAAAAAGTAATGAGCATAAGAAAACAGAGACATAGGAGAACAGATATTCTGCCACTGACACACATTGAAGATATGAATCAATTCCTTAAATGACTCAGACATTTGACCTGTCAGTGTAGAGGCTCGAGTTATCTATGGTTTGTCCCTAAAGAAAATATTCCATCCAATTACTTCACTGCTGTCCAAATAAAGTCCCAGATACCACTCTGTAAGGAAAATGTTTATTGGACCAGAGTAGAGGATGTCAGATTGGGTGAGCTTAAATAGAAGGCCCTAAATTATCAACAGTGATGCAATAACACATTGGCAAATGGAATTACAGCCCTTCTTGTGAGTTGGGGAATTTGGAGAACATGCTATTGCTACTTGTTGCTTCCAGGCAGTAAAATTAATCAAATGGCTCTAAATCAACTCTGTAAATGAATGTGAATAAGGCATGTTGGAAAGGCCAGGCCTTTACTCAAGATCAGAGAAAAACAAGTAAACAAAGAGCTGTGTTTGTTACTAAGTTTTTTAGAAAAATTTATCATCCAAACTAAGATGTAGCTTACTGTCAAGTACTTGCCAAGCATGTCCAAGACCCCAGGGTTCGATTATAAGAAACACACACACACACACACACACACACACACACACATACACACACACAGGTTTTGATTAGATATGAATATAAATGAGTATTGATTTCCTGTTACTAATTGTTCCCTGTAATGTCCAAAGGTGCTTTTCACTAATTTATTTTCAGAAGATGACAACCATAGTTTAATATCCTCAAATGCCTATTACAGAACTATTCACAATACATAGATTTTGCATTAGCACAACAGAAATTTCAAGTTAAAAGGATCAATCTAGGGTACTGCAGCATTAAAATAAAAGTCTGGAGATTTTCCTGGTGAATCTATTCAGTGCCTCATCCTGTGCTGGTTTTCTACGGACCTGGCTTTAGTTCCCAGAACTTCCATGATGGCTGAAACTGTTCATAACTCCAGTTTCATGGGATCTAATGCCATCTTCTGGCTTTTGTGGGAATTGCATGGCATGGGTACAATTACATACATGCAAGCAATACACTCACACACACACACACAAAATAATAGCTACATTAGTAGCATCTGCATCCCTTCCCACTGCTGCAGAGATAGGCTTCTTTTTCTTTTAGCAGGGGACTAGATTTTCCAGATGGCCAGAGAGTGCCTGAATCTGGCCTCCACATGACCGTGAGCTTCCCAAATCAAGCCATTCGCCTCTCCTTACATTGGAACCATCTAGAATCCCTCCTACTGTTGCTGGGGTAGGCTTCACTGCCCTTTAGTAGGGACCCAGACCTTTACAGACTGCCAGAGTGTGCCTGAATCCATCCTCCAGTTAATGAGCTTCCCAAAATGGCTGTGACTGCTGGCTAGTAGGGGTCCAGATCTTAGGAGGAAGCCAGAGTGTCTGATTGGCACTTGATTTGGCTTCCTCCAGGAACTCCAGAACAAATGGTCTGGAGCTATCTCCATTAAATATAAAATCAAAAGAGAGAACCTGGAGCCTAGAACAACCAAATTTTCATACCCAATAAGAAAATAGTCAAGGCACATCAAGAATGCAAGTAGAATCAGACTTCAACTCAACAAAGGAAGGATTGAGTTTCTTTTTAGAATCACAAACAACAAAATAAACACACATGCCAAAATCACAACAAAATAATAGTATGAACAATCCGAAAGAGTAGCTCCCCACCAAACACCACCAGTCCTAACTCCTATAGCAGAGTTCTATACTATGAACCCTCTAGAAATAACCTATGACACAAAATTTTAGAACTGGGCATGGTGGTGCACGCCTTTAATCCCAGCACTCAGGAGGCAGAGGCAGGCAAATCTCTGTGAGTTCAAGGCCAGCCTGGTCTACAGAGCAAGCTCCAGGACAGCTGGGACAAAATATTCCAAGTAAAAGACACTAAGAAACAAGCAGCAGTTGCAATTCAAACTTCAGATAAAATAGACTTCAGACTAAAACTGAACAGAAGACATAAAGAGGGTCACTTAATTCTGATCAGAGGAATAATTGATCAAGAAGACAAATATAATGATATATGTACCAAGCTCTGGTGCATCCAACTTCATAAAAAAGAGTACCACAAAGTTTATTTATTTATTTATTTATTTTTTTGTCTTTTTGAGACCAGGTTGGCTTTGGACTTACAAAGATCCACCTTCCTCTGCCTTCCCAGTGTTGGGATTAAAGACTCCAGGGTATAGAAGATTTTTTTTATTGATGCTTTGTGTATTTCATACATCATTTTCCAATTCAGTTCAGGCATATATCCCCTTCCCTTCCCCCCACCCCACCCTACCCATCCCAGATCATGCGTTCTGCTGTAACTTTTCTGCATCTTTCTCTGTTTTCTTTGTTTTGTTTTCATTTTTTTAACAATAAGTGATATTCTGTGAGTACAAGCATCCTTCATGTAAAACCAATTTGCGAGTAGTTGTTCCCAAACCCACACAGCTCATGGGTCCCACCATCCAGCATAGGGGGGGGGGCTTGTATGTTCAATCAAGTTGATCAAATGAGTGTCCAGTCTATATTGTTGTAGTTTCACCATTCACCCCAATTGCAGCCCTTACATTCTATCATGCCCCCTCTTCCACAGATTGTTTCCTAGGCTTAGAAAAAGGGCACAGGTGGATTTTTTTAAGACACAAATCAATCCCAACTCATTAATACTAGTGGACTTCAATACCCTACTGTCTCCATTAATGAGGTCAACTTGACAAAGTATAAACAGAGAGACATGTAAACTAAACAATACCATACATCAAATGGATGTAACAGACATTTCCTGCATATTCCACCCAAGTACAAAAGAATACACATTCTATCCAGCACCCCGTGGAAATTTCTCCAAAATCAACCACATACTGTGGAAAAACTTCAACAAATACAAAAAAATTAGAATAATTCCATGCTTTGTATCAGAAAACAACACAATAAAGGCTAAAATTAACATTGAAAGAAGCCATAATACATGAACTTATGGAGATTATACAACATAGTTCTGAATAAAGAATGGGTCAAAAGAAATTAAGATAGAAATAAAAGCATTCATGGAACTAAACAAAAATGGTAATAGAGCACAACAAAAATTGGGGGACACTTTAAAAGCAGTCCTAAGAGGGAAGTTTATTGTTCTAAGTGCCTACATTGAAAAATCAAAAAGAGCACAAATAAATGACTTAACATTACAACTCAAGACTCTGGAAAGGTAACCACAAATAAAAGCCAAATCCAGCACAAAGGAAATTAAAAAATTTGAACAGAAATTAATGAAATAGAAACAAGGAGCATAATACAAACTATCAATGAATTTAGACCTGGTTCCCTTTGAAAAGAATCACATGTTAGACAGAACATTATCCCAGAAGAAAGAAACTTCATCACAAAGCAAGGAAACCTTATCCAAAGTAAAAAAGAGCAGATCAAAATGAACAAAATTAAAGATGAAAGGGGAAACATCACAACAGACAACAAAAGATGAAGAACGTTGTAAGGGGATATTTTAAAAACCTAAAATTAAATTTGATAAGAGAAATGGAAGAATATCTAAAATCATGGTAATCACCAAAAGCTAAACCAAGAAAAGATTACCAGCTTAAACAGACCCATCACATATCAGAAAACTGAAGCAGCAATACAAAAACCTTCTGACTAGAAAAATCCTAGAACCAGATGGATTGTGGTGGTTTGAATGAGTGTCCCCCATAGGCTTTAAGTATTCAGACATTTGTCTCCAGTTGGTGGCACTGTTTTTGGAGGTCTTAGAAGGTGTGGCCATGTTAGAGGAAGTATGTCACTGGGGGCAGGCTTAGTGAGTTTAACAAGCTTTGCAGTCTCCAGTAGCTCTCTCTGCTTCCTGTGCTCTTTGTGAGATGTGACCCTTGGCTTGCTGCTCCAGCTGCCATGCCTCCCGCCACAATGGACTCTAATTCCCTGGAACAGTCAATCATAAGCTCAAATAAACTCTTCTTTTATAAGTTCCTTTGGTCATGGTGTTTTATCACAGCAACAGAAAAGTGACTAATATGGTTATTTGGTACCAGAGAGTGGGCTGTTGGCTGTGAAGAACCTGACCATGTGGATGTTTGGAGAAATGTGGAAGACTTTGGAACTTTGGGCGAGAAAAGCTGTTGACTACTGTAAGCAGAGCTTAACAGGCCATTCTAGTAGAAGACTGGAAGAAAGCATGGCTGCAAAAAATGTAGTTCCAGAGGAAAATAAAGACAGGCAGCAACTGGGATATTTTGATAAAGAGTCTGGCAGCAGTTTTCCTGCAGCCCAAATGCTTGCCTGATACTAAGTTGAAAAGCAATGGACTGTCTTTGGCGGAGGACATTTCAAGACAGCCTAACATAGAAATGGTGGCACGGCTTTTAATTGTGAATATTGTGCAGATTTACAGTGAAGAAGAGCAGATGGGGCAGAAAGAAATGCAGAATGTACAGTTTTGATCTGATAACTGCACTAGGAAGATTAAAGGTGGGGCCAAGTCATGTGAAGGAGAGGCTCCCTTTCATAAGGAGACTAAAGTGATTAAGGAGAGGCCTGGAGATTTACAAGTAAACAAAAGAATACTTTCAGGGCAAGACCACACCCAGCTAATCCTCCAACAAGTCCAGGGCAGAGAAAAATTGCAAATGTGGTTAAAGTAGGAGAGAGTCCATCCCGAACTTGCAGCCAGATTCAGCAATTTCATTCACGTGGTGCTGGCTTTAGAGGGATGAAGTTTGCAAGAGTGAAGCGGTCATCAGTTCTTCCTCCATGGTTTCAGAGAGCACAGAGGCCAGGCAGAGTGCAGCAGGGGCGTCCCTGAATAAAGAAGGCTCTGATAGGCCATTGTGTGAAGCTGTGAATGTGAAGCCTGGTTGGCAGCAGAGACCCCAAGAAGACATTCGAGATGCCAGACCTGTGAGATATTTGCCAAGGAGAGCTGCATACAGGGAGTGGTACTGGCCTAAGAAGGAGATGTATGTTGCAAGCAAAGCTGGAAGAGCTGAGCCATTTAATCCCTTTGCAAGTAAAGTCCCAGAAGTCGCACATGGAGCTACTGGACTTGGTTTTTGCCCTGCTGGTTTTCGGTCTTGTTTTGGTCCAGTATTTCCTCACTATGCCTCTATTCCTCCCTTTTGGAATGGGAATGTGTATTCGGTCCCACCTTATGTTGGGAGTTTGTAATTTGCCTTTTGATTTTACATGAGCTTACAGTTTAGGAGATTGGCCTGAGTCTCAGAAGATATTTTAGATTGCAGACTTTTGAATGGCATTGAAACTGGTAAAGACTATGGGGACTTTTAAGGTTGGACTAAATGCATTTTGCATTTTATATGGTCAGGAGCCTATGGGGGCCAGGGAGTGGAGTGTGGTGGTTTGAATGAGTGTCCCCCATAGGCTTTAAGTATTCAGACATTTGTCTCCAGTTGGTGTCACTGTTTTTGGAGGTCTTAGAAGGTGTGGCCATGCTAGAGGAAGTATGTCACTGGGGGCAGGCTTAGTGAGTTTAACAAGCCTTGCAGTCTCCAGTAGCTCTCTCTGCTTCCTGCTCTTTGTGAGATGTGACCCTCGGCTTGCTGCTCCAGCTGCCATGCCTCCAGCCACAATAGACTCTAATTCCCTGGAACAGTCAATCATAAGCTCAAATAAACTCTTCCTTTTATAAGTTCCTTTGGTCATGGTGTTTTATCACAGCAACAGAAAAGTGACTAATACACGGATTTACAATAGAATTCTACCAGACATTTAAAGAAGATGCACAACCAATTCTACAAAAAGTATTTTAAAAGATAGAAGCAAGGTGAGGGGGGAACACTCAGTTTCTTTTATGAAGCCAGTAAAACTTTAATACATAAACCAGGTCAAGTTATAACCAAAAAGGGAAACTATAGACACATCTGTAACAAACATAGTTGCAAAAATTCTCAACAAAATACTTGAAAACAATGTAAAGGTACTCATCTGAAAGGTTATCCACCAAAGACAAGTTGGCTTTATTCCAGTAATGAGGGGATGGCTCAATATACGCTAACAAATGTCATAAATCATAAAAATGAATTCAAAATAAAAACATGTTCATTTCAATAGATGTAAAAAGGCCTTTGACAAAATTCAACACACATTTATATTAAAAATAAAACCTAAGAAGAATTGGACTGGAGGGAACATACCTCAACATAACTAAAACTATATCCAACAAATCCACAACCAACATCATTCTAAATGAAGAAAAATTTAAATGCATTCCCATTAACATCAGGAAACTGACAAGGTCATCTTCTATCTCTACTTCTTTTAAATATACTGATTGAAATTCCTGTGATAGCAATAAGACAAGAGAAAGAAATTAAAGGAGTACTAATTGGAAAAGAAGAGGGAGAATTATTCCTTTCTTCAGATTATATATTATACCTAAGAGATCTGCAAATTCCAGTGGAAAACTCCTATAAAGTATTGACATTTTCAATGAAGTGGTAATTTATAAAATTAATCTACAAAAATCAGTAGCCTTTTTATATATCAAAAACAAGCAATCAAAGAAAGTACATGGAAACACTCTCATTCAAAATAGCCTCAAAAATTATCTGGATTAAACCTAACAAAATAAATTAAATATCTCTACAATGAAAGTTTTAAGTTTTTACAGAAAGATATTGATGAAAGTACCAGAAAGTGGAAGGATCTCCCATGCTTATGGATTTGAAGAATTAATATGAAAATTATCATCATACCAAAAGTAACATAAAGATTCAATGCAATAACAATAAAAATTCCCTTGATATTCTTCACAAAATTAGTAAAAACATCCTGAAATTCATATGGAAGCACAAAGTTCCCACATAGCCAAAGCAACCCTGAACACAAAAGTAATGTTCATGGGATTACTATACCAGATTTGAAATTATATTAAGAGCTATAATCATAAATATGGCATGGTGCTGGCATAGAATAGACATATAGAGCAATAGAATGAACTTTAAGACCCAATCATGAGTAGATGTAATTTCAGCCACCTGATATTTGATAACAGGGCCAAGAACACTCACTGGAGGAAAGACAGAATCTTTAACAAATGGCGCTGGCAAAAGTTATTCTCCACCTGAGAAAAATGAAGCTATAACCTTTCACCTTGCACAAAAATCAACTCCAATGGATGAAAGACCTCATTGAGTAAGCTGAGACTCTGAAACTTTGATAAAAACATTCACAGTAACCTACAAAATATAGATGTAGGAAAGGAATTTCTAAATCAACTGCTCAGGAACTAAGGTAAAAAATCAATCAGTGGGTGGGACCTCATTAAACTAAAGAGTTTTGGTACAGAAAGAGAAACAACCAATGAAGTCAAGAGAAAACCCACAAATGGGAAAAAATTTATCATGAGGGAAACATCTGACAGAGGTTTAATATCCAGAATATATAAAAAACTCAAATAATAAGAATCAAGAAAACAACTGATGAAAATAAAAATGGGATAATTATCTGAATAAAAAGTTAACAAAAGATGGACAAGAAGCATCTTAAAAGTGTGCAACATCATTAGTAATTAGGGAAATGCAAATTAAAACCACTTTAGAATTCCATCTTACCCCACTCAGACTGGTTAAGAGCAAGAGATCTAATGATACTAAATGCTGAGCAGAATGTGGGGAAAGGGGAATGCTCATTCACTGCTGGTGGGATCACAAATGTATGCAATGGAAAGCAGTGTGGAGAACTCTTAAAAACTAAAAATAAACCTAACATTTGACCCTGTTATGACCCTGTCTACGGGTCATGTAACGTTAGGTACTCGAGGGATCCCCAAAACCTGCAGATAAGCGAGAGAAAAGAACGAGACTTTGCGAGGTGGTCAAAGTCTGATTTATTGAACAAAGACAGCGGTTTTTATTTGGCAAAAGGCGGGAAGAATCAGGAAATGGGGAGGGGGTGGGTGAAACAGGGTCTGGCGTCAGAGGAGGGTCTGTTCTTGCAAGATCACTGAGTTGAGACATCAGGCTGGAGTATCTGGTGACTTTTACTGCATGTTCGCACCCAGCTCTTGAGAAAGGCTGGTGACTTTTACTACACGTCCGCACCCAGCTTTTGGAAAAAGGCTCGAGGTGACAATTCACAGAGTCAACTTCCTTGTAAGTAAGCTCAGCGTAAGCAAGCTAAAGCCTGCAGCTCTTTACA